>WAAG01009449.1:0-11850 GCA_013390105.1 Tichodroma muraria | reverse complement strand
TAAGGCAATGTTGACCACGACTCTTTTAGCTCCTGAAGTTTCTGAATGAGTTTCATTAATTTCCTTAAAAAATTGCTAAGGATTACAGTGGAAACAGATTTCATACCTCAGACTCCTTCCTCCCAATCCCCTGTGCAAATCCTCAGCTGTATGTAGATGCCAAGTCTGCATGGTCAGCTCTTAAGTGCCTGAAAATCATATGAGCACAAGCCCAGAAGTACCTTTGGCTGGACGGACTGTGGCACTCTTTTCATTTTCTCCTCTTCTCTTGATAAGCATACTTAACGCTGACTTTTAGAAGAGAGTTTAGCAGATCACAGTGTCTACAATCCTCTTTGTCTGGACTACCAGTTGGAGGACAGAAGAGGTTAGAGCTTTTGCTGCCAGAAATAGCCAGTCTTAGAAGCTGGGTCTAGCTTGCACAATCATCATAACTGACATGTTTTCTGTAGATTTTTCTTTTTTTCTTTTTTTTTTTAGTACTTTTTAAGAGTCCTTCTCTTGTGTGCTTCCCAAAATCATCTGAATAAAATGCACAAAGGGTACTGAGAGCAGAATGTAGGATTCACTACAAGCATTGAGTTTAAACCAGCACTTTCTCTCTTTGCTTGTAGAACAAGAGGATCATGCGCTCCCACAGCTTGTTGGATAAAATCTCTTCTGGGAGTTGGAAGTCAGTTCAAACCCACAAATGTGAGGCGTGAAAGATTCCAAATATCACTCAAAGTAATNTAAAAGTGTTATTAACCCTCCATTTATTTTCAACACTGTAAGACTTCAGTGGCAGTGTTAATATGCTACATTTAATATCTCACTTTGAAAATTAACTAAGGTTTTCAGTGATACTAAAATTAGATGAAGAATATCACAAAAAACACAAAAAATATTCAGATTGGAGACAATATAAAGAATCTGGGATCAGATTTCAATACAATTTTATTTTTATTCTGGACGCATAAATGGGACCAAACTTATACTTTAATATAACTGTTATGAATCTCAAATAAATAAAAAATGACAATAGAACACTGCAGTTACATAAAGTTTATAAAGAACTAGACAGTGATAGAGGAAAATGCTGCTGTATGCTTTGAAAAAGCATGTACATGCCATTCTGCTGTTCCAAAGCACAGGATTATTTAAAAAAAAACCCCAACCCTACATCCTAGGGAAAAAATAAATTAAAAAAACTTGAAAGCCGAAACATCCCAAAAAACTACTGGAGAAAACTGAAAGCATATTATCTAAGAAGAAACAAATTGCTACAGCTGAAATATATAGTTGAAATAATGCAAGAAAAATGTAGACACCAGGAGAGACATGAAGGTGGTGAAATTAGTTGGAAAGGTTTGCTTTTTGTATGTGTGTGATTTGTGAAAGAATAGCTCTAATGATTTTGATCACTCAAGGCTGAAGTTTCTGGGAGAGGCATCATAAGAATTTTGAAAACCTAAATTTTTTATTTCTTCAGTGGCAGGAATCAGTGTATGTGTCACTTTTTTGCCCCATCATTTCCTTGAGTTCATAGCATGACTCACATACCCATTATACGTTTTTGAGAAAAGAAGTGACATGTTTCTGAGTACATTTAATTCTGTCAGTATCTGATACAATTCTTTACTATTTCTCATGCCATGTATGTTTTATATTACAGTGTGCTTTTCTTTAATTTTTTACATCTGAGAGCCCTTGCCACCTAATCACAGTTATGGCAAGACTGAGGAAAACATTCCCAGAAAAATTTTACTGCTCAGATTGATGGCATTGAAGATACTAACAATTTACATCCTCACTAATTAGTGCTTTCCAACTATTTCCTCTACTAAATGGCAAAATTTAGACATTAGGGTTCACCAGGACTTCTATGAAATACACATACACTCAGGTGGAAAGTGGACCATGTAGTATGGATTTATTGGATGAGAATGACGACTAAAGTAGGAATTTTGCTATACATCCATAAGCACAGAGGAGTTGGAACAGGCTGTAGTGATCAAAGACGACCGTGCACGACATTATGTTCTATTCAGTGTGAAAGCTGGTTTAACTTAGGGCACACCAATGACTGCTGTAATGTGCAATGCTTTAGAACACTGTCAGTGGCCAACGCTGGAAGCAGAGCTTGGTGGGATCATAATGTGGTTCCAGAGCTGCAAGAAGACTGCAGAGGGCATTAAGACAACCAGAAGCTGGTAAACATTTTCCTGCGAAACAAAACTATAAAATCTAGGCCTGGTTTACATAGAAAATTGTAATATATTTAACTGCATAGTTTCTTTGAGAAGAATTATAGATGCAATTTAAATTTATTTCTTAAACATTCAGAGTGAGTCAACTGCACTGGTTAGATAGAAACAAAAACTTGGACATGGCATTTGACACTTAAGGCATGTCAAAGGGCATGTCTTTTGCTCAAGAAAAGTTTTGGGGCAGACTGGGTGCAGGTCTGTGTCTGTGCAATACTGCGGATCTAACCTGAGATGATATTATGCTGTTTTATATTAATGTCTTTAACAATAACTTCCTATTATCTTGAGGTTGTAGTTCAGTATATCTGCAGAGTGGGGATCTAATTGTGATTTCTTCAGGGCTTTTGTGTTTGTTCATCACAAACAGATCTGGAGGGAAGCTCAGGAAGAGTCATTTAGCAAGGCTATTTTTGAGCTTGGCCCTCAGGAGTTTTGTCCTGCTGCCTTTTCTTTCTTCTTGTGCCTGAATGACCAAGAGCTCCTTCTGCACTTGGAGGGACAAACAAGGTGGAAGGAACAGAGATGGGAAAAAGAGTGCTTCAATTCTGGAGATGGGCTAGAAGACAGGAGGTGTAGAGTAATGTGTCAGAGAGGACAGATGAAGAGGAAAGGAGGGAAGTTGGAATGAACTGCTAAAACTAGAATCCACATGTTTTCTACACCTACTCTTCTGCCTAGATTTCTTCTGTCTGCTGAAATGTTCTATGTCTTAGGCAGTGCCAATTTCATTCTGTATATTGAACCATTCTGAACTGAGAAAAAAAACAGAAGATGTCAGTGAGATCACTCCCAAGTCTCAAACTAGAGATTAATATGCCTGAACTTTATATTCTTGTAATTGCCTGACCTTAGCTGGCTGCCAGGTGCCAACTCCTCCTCAGCAGGGCAGGGAGAGAAAATACAATGAAGAAGCTTGCGAATCAAGATAACAGGGAGATCACTCACCAATTATCATCACAGGAAAAAACACTAGACTTGGGGAGGATTCATTTATTTTATTGACAATTAAAAATATAGTAGGGTAGCAAGAAACAAAAACAGTCCCCTCCCACCTTCCTGGGCTCAAATTCCTTCATTCCCAACTCTTTTACCTCTTACCCTCAAAGCAATATCTAGGGAATGGGGAATAAGGATTGTGGTCATAACACTTTGCGACTGCATCTCCTTCCTCCTCACACTTTTTCCCTGCTCTAGCATGGGTTTCCTCCCATGGGGTACAGTTTTTTGAGAATAGATTGCTGCATCATGTGAGCTTCCCCTTGGGTAGCAGGTCCTGCCAGGAACCTGCTCCAGTGTGGGCTTCTCTCTGTGGGCTGCATCTTCCTTCAAGGCACATCCAGCTGTGGACTACAGTGCGGATGTCTGCTCCATCATGGTCTTCCATGAGCTTCAGGTGAATGATATTTTTCACAATCCTATCCTGGGTTGCAGGGGAATCTCTGCTTCAGCACCTGAAGCACCTGCTCCCGCTCCTTCACAGAACTGGGTTTTTGCAGGGTTATTTTTTTCACCTTTTTTCCTTCTTATCCCTCACAGCTGCTCTGTGGTGTTTTCACCCTTTCTGAAGCATGTTCCAACAGAGTTGTCACCAACATTACTGATGGGCTCAGCTTCGGCCAGGGGCGGGTCCATTTTGGAATGGTTGCATCCAACACAGGAGAATCTCCATGACTCCTCTTCCAGAGCCCAATCCTGCAGCTCCCCCACTACCAAAACCTTGCTGTGTAAACCAAATAAAATTTATCATTAGTGCACTGCCTAAGCTGAGTTCTCTTTCATTTCCAAGGAAAAGGCAAATGACTTGTGTAATAAGCTGAAACAAAAAGAATTAAAGCAAGACTTCGTGTCCAATGAAAGAAAGGTTTTAAGAAACTAATTGTTTGTACCACTTCCAAATGTAGCTCCTGCAAGCATCTTCTAGGGTAGTTTGTTTATGTAATTTCTCTCAAGTAGTTTTGCAAGTCTTTAGTGACAAAGTTTCAACACTTCCTTTCATGGACACTGTAGAAAATGTCACAGTCAGGAAGCTTTTCAAGATAAAAAGTTTTTGTGAGCCAGCAACAAATAAACCATAATAAAAAGACTGCATATCTAATTATGTGCCACTTGACTCACATATGACACATTGTAATAAAGTGGGTTTTTTTTATTTTCTGATTTTAATTTACAAGCTTGTCACTTGCAGTTTAGTCATTTTGTTCAGATAGGGTGAAAAATTGCTTAAGGTTCCTCTAATTGCCAAAGCTTATTTATCAGTTATAATTATGGATAATGCTTGTATTATACATCACACACACATAGAGCAACCTGTGGTACAGACTCTAAGGCAAGTAGTGGGTGTAGAGCACTATAGAAGATAATGTAAGTATAGATAAGTGGATATATATAGATATATGGAAGATAATGTAAGTATGATAATTTTAGTATTAAATGCTGAAAATTTCTTTATCAGAGAAGATTTCTAATTGTACACTCACGGAGTGTCACTAAGGTAAATGGTAATGGGATGGTGCTACATTGTTTTTAATCATATGGAATTCAAAGAAAGCTGATAACTGGAGAACTATTAACTCATTTTTTATCTGGGAGTTCACTACTCACAATTCTTGCTAAGTAAATAAAACCCCAGATTTTTAGAAGACTGCAGGAGTGGAAAAAGCTTTTGTGGAAGTCTGGATAAAATCCCTTTGATGAAAAGATAGTGGTAATCAGTTTGCAGGATTCGGTTTATAGATCATCTTTGTGACAGTCCAAGTCACTTATTTCAGATGCTGTTTTGGTCCTCCTAGATGTGAAGCAGCGCTCCTGCTCACGCTCGGTGGGCTCTGTAGATGCGCTCTGTCATTCTTGGCCAGGCTGGCACAGCAGCAGCTGGAGGTGCAGGTGTTGCATGGGGCATAGGAAGAGGAAGAAGAGAGGGAGACTGACCAGCAGTGGTTTCCTACTACTATGAAGGTTTAGGGGAGGGGTCCTCTTTACTAGTGTTTCTTCATAGAAAATCCCTGAAGAGTGACTAGAGAAGATGAGCAGAGCGGGATCATTGTAATGACAAGGATTTGAATGAATGTGCCATGACAGTGAACTGTGGAACAAGAAAGATAATTGAGGAACTAGCTTGTGATAGTGTTGGGAAAACCATATGGACCCTGACTGGTATCTTGGGGAATGTAATTCAAAAAGCACTTGCTCATTTAGGTTTCTCTGAACAGCCTTTATTTTGCTTAACTCCCCAAACCCCTCTATACGCTACTGGAAAAATAATCATAGGTGCCCCTATGCTGTAATTTCTTAACCCAGTTCTTTAGCTGGATAAATGAACTCATGCAAAATGTTCTGCCCAGCTGTAGCCTTTGTTTGCATTGTTATATTTCGCTTTCTTCTGATGAGACTGACAAAAATCATATTTTCGGGTTTTCTTCTGATATGGATACACTTTCCCCAGGTATGCTTCTCTGGCTCACTCCAAGAGAATAAAAGCAAAGGGCTGTGTGATGGAAACTCTGCTTGGCCACAAATATCATGAAGTGGACCTGGGCCAAAAGGAAAATAAGACACTTTATTGCTGGTCCTGGAAATACCAAGTTCCCTGCTTAGCTGTTTCACCTTAATTTTACAGGCCTTATTCTTCCATAGCCTTTTCACTTTAAAGCTCTCTGTTTAAATTGTCTGTACTTGAATGATTGCCTCTTGGAACATAATACTGTTGTTAAGTCTTACAAGAAAAGAATTGCAATTTTGGTTGGTCACAAAGGGCTTTTCAGAGTAGTGCAACTCAGTGCTGAAATGCCTCTCCTTGAGGGCTATTTCTGAAAGTCCTTCCTGAGCAGAACTTTACTCATAAGCCTTGTAATTCCAGTCTATGGAAATTGTGTTTCATAATTCTTAACAGGATTTTTCAGAGAATATAATTGTATTGATTAAAAACTTGGACAGATCCAATATATTAAATGGGAAGGTTACATTTTCAGGTTAAAGTACTTGATTGTAAAATATGTTAAAAATGAAATGGAGTCCCTACTGCAGTGTTCCAGAACCCCTCACTGGAATTTGAAAGGATGATAAACCACAGTTCATGATTTTCTCTCAGAAACTGAAAACATTAAATGCTCAGGGAAAAATTTAATACTAAAACCTGATCAGAATTCAATTAGGTGATTACTAAAGAGGATGATTTTTATTTTCTAACTACAGACTTTTTTAAACAAACAAAGGGTGTTTTTTCAAAGAGAAGATTAATATATTAATTCATTAATTAATTTAGATTTAGTAATTACCTAGAAATTAATCTTGTGTATGTATATTTTTGTTTGCATATCACAGAGTGACACAATCAGCTGACTCAGAAAGAGCCCAAAAGGGTCATTGAGCCCAGCTTCTGGCCCTGCACAGGACCACCCCCAAAAGTCACAACATTTGCACAAGAATATTGTCCAAATGCTTCTTGACTTTGCCAGGTTTGGTGCTGTGCCCACTTCCATGGGGAGCCTGTTCCAGTGCCCAGCCACCCTCTGGGTGAAGAATCTTTTTCTGATGTCCAACTTAAACATCCCCTGATACAATTTCAGGCCATTCCCTCAGGTCCTATCACTGGACACCAAAGAGAAGAGACCAGTGCCTGCCCCTCCTCTTCCCCTCACGAGGAAGCTCTAACTGCAACAATGAGGTTTCCCCTCAGTCTCCTCTTCTCCAGGCTGAGCAGACCGAGTGCCCTCAGCTGCTCCTCATATGGCTTCTCCTCAAGGCCCTTCACCATCTTTGTTGCCCTCCTTTAGATGCTCTTTAACAGTTTTATAACAATGTTTTATATCGTGGCACCCAGACCTGCCCCCAACACTGGAGGTGAGGCCACCCCAGCTCAGAGCAGAGCGGGACAATCCCCTCCCTTGCCCCCTGGCCATGCTGTGCCTGATGCCCCCAGGACAGGGCTGGCCCTCCTGGCTGCCAGGGACTGCTGGCTCCTGTTCACCTTGCAATCCACCAGGACCCTCAGGTCCTTTTCCGTGACAGCTCTTCAGAAAACAGCTACGTCAGCCAGAGAGTCCAGTTTTCAAGAATTTCAGTACCAACGTATAAACCCAGGGTTTCAGCTGTAATCATGATTTCATGTTTTTAAAATCTCTTAAATCACATAGTAGATTGAATCATACTGAAAGTCAGATAAACAAGATTTGTAAAAACCTCTGATAAGTTATCATATTAAAATGCTGACAGGTAAAACAATGAAACTCATTCTGTATTACAATATATAAATCCAGTAAGCAGTAAATTTAAGATAGTTTGATGTTTGTGACTGTTGAATCTCTAATCTCTTCATAATCTTCATTTATTTTTGGTAAGACTGTGGTTACAGAAGAGAAACTAGTTTCTGGACATAGCTGTAATAAATGGAGTGCTGCAAAGGTTTAAACTGTACTTGAATATAATTTGCAACTCTGTAAATAAAGTCGTAAAGCTTTAAAAATACAGATAGTTCCAGGAATTTGTGAAGAAGACACATCCCTGTAACCTCTCCAGTGTTTGCAGAAGGAAAATCTGTATATAGGTGTACTTTTTCCTAAGATTATGTTAATAACTGCTGTTTCAGGAGCTGAAGCATAGTCAAATGCAGTAGTTTTTCTTCTGTTTGTTTTTTTTTTTCCCAGATGTTATAGCTAGATTTAATACCTGTATTCTTTTCTGCTTGTTCCTATTAGATTAATAGGCCTTGTGATCTCTGAATATAATATTCCTGCCATACATGGCTCTGCAAACACATTAAGGCAACTGACTCATTATTAAAAAATTATAGCCATAAATTCTGTGATGTTAGCCTGAGCTCAAGTGACTTAGTAGCTGCATTCTTTTCTCATTTCATCCAGATATTCCAGTAACAGCAACCTAGAAAATAGCTTGGCTGGCATGTCTGAATACCACCACCAGTGGGCAGTAATGGGCCTTTTATTCTCAGCTTGGAAGCTAACTGTGTACATGAGAGAAAGAGAAGAAATAAGAATCTTGATCACGTCTGAGAGCTAGTCCTGATCTAGTAATTCCCGACTAAAATTGCTCTGTTCATTTTCTTTGTACTGCCATCATAGAGCACAACCCTTCCTCTGTCCAGCATTAGATGCCTATATAATGTTAAATACAATCAATTCTTTATAAACTCTTCTTTCCTCTTTTCCTCTTCTTCCCATCTGAACTGAACTAAGCATTTTCATTGCTACTGCAAAAGCAGTTTGAAGTGCTGAATGTTTGACAAAGCTTGTAGCCAATGCAGTGAGCTAAGCACTTCAGACAAGGTAATAGCAGTTACGGAGGGAAAGAGAAGAGAGAGACAGAAAGGGAAAAGTTTCACAGAGAAATTAGGCGGGGGACATGTAATTCTTGGGCAGCCTTCAGTCTGCTCCATGACTTTGCTGAATGTCAGGTCCTGTATCTATAGATGTCACTCAATCTTTCAACCGTGCTGCTTAGGGGACTACCTGTGCTGCTTCATGAACTGCCCTACCTACTTTGAATGCTTGCTCTTTTCCTTGGACCCCAGATAAAGGCTCCCATCCCATCTAAAGAGTATGTAAGTAAGTGTTTACGATGAAATTATAGTCTCTTGTTCCTCTTTATTGAGCTCTACTCAGAGCCTGGCTTAAATTAGGCCTCCTCTTATAACAGCAGCAGAAATTCACTGACAGGCACAAAGCCCAATGAGCCCTGTACAAAAAAAGTAAGAAATGCTTTTAACTTACAGAACAGGTAGTAACAATGATAAAGCTGTTATGAGTATGATCCTTATTGCCACTACCAGCAGTTTCCAGCAGAAGTGGTATGGAAACTGCAAAATGCTGAGCAACCGACATTTTTTACATCCCCTGCAGGACAGGAGTACTGCTGAGGGTAGCATGGCCAGGTACCAAGTTAATTGTCATGTGTTTAGTCATTTTAGTTACTCTTCTATAGGCATGAATTTTAATTAATTTATTTTTTTTTTACTTCGCATAATATTTCCATAAGGGATCTCATGGTAGAGACATCCTGCGTGGGATTGAAGCATTTGAGAGAGTTAAGAATCACACAATAATAAGAATTAACATTGAAGGGTGGTTTTGTTGGTATTTTTCCCCCTGCTTAATGAGACAGGATCAAACAGGCTCTTCAATGGAATGTAGATCCCAGAGTAGTTACTTTGGGTCTCTAACCCCATAGGATCCTGACTTTGTTAAGTACCTTCCCCTTTATTCTCACATCACCCTGACCACCTTTCTTCTGTCAATACTCTGTACTTGTGCTGGAAGGCAAAAAGGAATGTACTCAGGGGAAGCAGCAGCCAAGACGTTGAATTTACGGCCGCAGCTGCCGGCTGCAAGTCAAGGTCCTCTTCTAGGTTCTGGGAGAGTGTCCTATTCTGCCCACGTAAAGTTCAGAGCCAACTGGGCAAGAGCCAAGTGAGCAATACTGGATTTTTTACTCTCATCTGAAGCTCAGAGGCACCTAAATGTATCCTTGAGAGGAATGGGGGGAAATAAATTTTCCAGGAAACCACTGAAATAGGACTTAATTAAGAGAGCTTTATCGCCCTCTACTGGTCTTAAAAGGTACCTAATTAAAGTAAATATTGGCGTCTCAGAGGTTGCATTTCGGCTTCTGTTCCCCCGGGACTGAACACCTAAACTTGGGAACTGGGAAATGAGACAGGATGCATTTGACCCTGAAAGGGAATCCAGGTAGAATCTCAACTAATGTATAGCTTATATCTCTAGCAGTGCAAATAAAGCAACAAAAGAAAGGAATAGAATACGAAATATGAAAAGGAATTTTCACTGTGTTCCGTTTCAAATGTGGTGAACCAGGGAAAGATAAACAAAACAAAAAAAAACCCCACACGACAGAAACTCCCAAAAAACAAACCAAACAACCAACCAAAAAGCCACAAAACAACAACAAAAAAGACAGAGAAAAATGCTGTGTGCTCTGTTTTTAAATGTTTTTTTCAAACCAGTAAACACCACTAATTCACTGAATTAGCTGAGACACTTTGCTTCAGTGATTCTCTTAGCATATGGTCAGATGCATAATGCTTTAATTTATCAATTCTTATTTTACAGCAATATGCTTGTAGTTTGCTGTTTACTGGTAAAATTCTCTTTCAATCAATATTAAAATTGCTCTAATAAAACAACAGATATAATATGGAAGGCTTGAAAGAAAATAAGGAAGAAGAGGAAGGAGATGTCAAGGAAGATTTTGCAATCAATTACTCAGAGTAGTTATGTGCATATTTGTATGTGTGTTTGTCCAGGAAAATCTTTGCAGGAGGAAAATATAGAAACAGTTTTCCTGTATTAGTCATCTCGTCAGTCCCAGTGTGCATCTGAATAGAAGGTGGGAAAACACTGAAAAAAATATTCCAAAATATTAATTCAAAATCTCCGAGATGTTCCTTCTGTTTAAGAAAACAGATATAACTATTTGTGATGTGAATAACCTACATACAAATATTCACTTAGACATGCATTCACACAGGGAGGTGCTGCAAAGCCACTTTGAAATCTCTATATATGTTTAATAATTGTCTGATGGGGAAAAAACCCATTGATTTAGGAGATTAATTACACAGTGTGAATATCAATCACAAGTTCCTCCTAGTCAAACAATAACCCCAGCTCATTTACTGTCTAAGATATCCTTTCACTTAGCATTTGTCAAATAATAAGCAAATTGTCATTGAATGGAAATAAAAAGGAAAAAGGATAATAAATATTCTGCCTTACAGAATACAGTTTCCTTAGAGTCAGTGTGAATTATTGGAAGCTGTTGAGAATGGGCAGGCTCTTGGGCACACAGACTGTGCTGGATGTGTTTTCTGCTGATCAACATCCTGCCTGCCTGCCTGAGAGGGGCACAGGTACTGTAATGATCTGTAATCTTTCTGGGAGCACAGCTGTAACATCAGTAACAAGGGCAAGCTGCTGGTGGTTGGTTGACTGCAAACAAGAATATAGATAATTCAAAGTTCAGTCTAGTTGGCTCCATAATTTACCCTCTCTTTTTTGTCAGTGGAGAAATGTAGGGGTGTGTTAATTTATATGTACAGCAGTAAGATCGACTAACTATTCAGCCTCAAGCTGTATTCGTACCTACAAACACAAAATGCTACAAAATAGCATTTTGTGTATATTTGAGGGAAATGGGAAATCACCAGAAGTTTGCTTTTTTGGCTGGCAAAGAAAGACCTTGTATGTCAAGTAGCAAGGTAAAGAACGAGATGCAGTGTAGAAGGCCAGCTCCTTACTCTTTGTGGTGGTTAAGCTCTGTCTGAGAGTCAGAGAGCTTAGATGATCAGATAATGAAACAGAGAAGCAAATACCCACTGTAAAAAGTTCTTGACTGAAAACAGGGAGCTGTGTAGTTAGTAGAGCATTCCAGCTCATATAATTACTCATCAACTAATGCATGTGGAAGGACTTAAAAAGCTTCTTACCAGACCTCTAAACTTCACTATGAAATATGCAGAAAGACATACATGCAAAATTTCAGTTTAAGCAGAACAAAAATTTAAATATAGATCATTGTTTTTCATAAGATAACCAGAAGCCTTAAATTAAGAAGCTGAGGATGCAATGTG
>WAAG01009448.1:127008-154316 GCA_013390105.1 Tichodroma muraria | reverse complement strand
TCTTTCCCCTTCCTTTTTTTTCCCCTACTTCATTTACATCCCATTGCACCACTCATATCAGTCAATTGCAGCAATTAACCGAGATGCAGGAGATAAACAGAATAAACCGGGAAGAGGGGAGTAGATAGGGACAAGTAAGGCCAGCATGAGCTGGAGCTAGGAACGGAAGGATGTGAGGCACGTAGGTTTTCCAGCACAGGGGGAAATGGCACGGTGTTGTGTGCACTTTGTTCGATTTCTCACAGACAGTGGAGAGGTTGTCAACCTTTGAGGAAGCCCAGCCCTGAGGGGTGTTCCCACAGCCATCCAGCTGATTTATGAGCTGTGGGGATGCTCGGGCTGGAGCCTTCCCTGTGCAGGTTACCGCGCAGAGATGCCAGATTGCACCGCACCAAGATGTGACTGTCCACTCTGATTTACAATAATCTCCCTCTCTGCCTCCTCTGACTGAGGAATGTCAAGTGGTTCCTCCTGCTGAGCCAGCTAATATCCAGTTTCTTTTTCTATTGGGAATGGCCTGTGGAGGGAGGAGGGGGCTGGAGCGCTGCAGCCCTTACCATGAGGCACTGCAGATAGGACGTAATTGCTTCCATAAAGCATTAGTTTATCAGATAAGCTCTGGGATGATTGCAAGCATGGTTGCTGTGGGTCAGATATTAAGACTGCAAATAGCATGGGATGATTGTTTCGGGTAAATGAGGGCAAAAGAAAGGATGAGCCCACTGGAAAAGGAAGTGCTGAAGGAAAAGGTTGACGTGAAAGTGATAAATTTGTAGCTGATAGCCCTGTGTACCTGCTGTGTTCAGGGTGACACCTTGGGGGACCTGACGCCCAAGTTTTTTAAGCACGGGATGGGGACATAAGATACTGGGTAACAGGACAGGGCAAGCAGAAATCTGATTTGAGTGTTACATTGCTCCACCCTGATTAAAAACTAGAGGACACATCCCCAAAATAGGATTAAAATGGTTATTTCAGTTTTTGCTGGTGCCCAAATGTGAGCCCATCTGGACTAGTCTGAAGGATGAGATGTGCCTGGTGTTTAAAACTCCTTTTGGGGGACTTGGCATAGCTGCTGTGAAGAAGAGGAGCCCTTCAGCTTTAGAGACTCAGGGGTAGTCAGGAGGAGTAACTTCAAGGTGATGCCCTAAAAGCAAAGGAGAATACTGCCTCTCCTTGCCTGTGAGTCAGACAGCATGTGATCCCAAAGTCCATATTGGAATTTTTGCCTATTTGCTCAGAGTCCCTTTGCATTAAGTTGTGAACTCCCTCAAAATTGCTTCCACACGCTGCAGGGGGAGGACAATGTAGCCTTGAATGCACTGGGCTTTTGTTTACTGTTACTGGTCCACCTTTGTAGGCTCAGTTCAGTTCTGTTCTGAGCTGTCTCTGTGCCCAAGGATATTTCATCAGATTTAGGTTAGATTAAAGCCTCTAACTCACCTATTAGTGCAGGTAATTAGCAGGACTGAGCCTTTCTTACTCAAGGCTTAAGATTAATAAATCCTGGAAAAGAAAGCTGTCTCTTGATCTCTCTGTGCATACAGCACTGTAAGTAATGCTGCAAATTGTCATAGCAACTCCCAAATAGGGGTGTTATGGGGAAAATAAGCAATTCTGTAATGGGAGGAGGAAAAAGCACATCAAGTGACTGAACTCCAGAGTCCCCAGAGCGATTTCTGGCAGCTCACAGCTTGGAGGAAAGGTCAGAGCTTTAACTCCTCACTGATGTCCCTTTTCTTCACTCCCAAAAAGTAGAGAGTCTAAAACATGGGCTTAAGAAGTTTCTTTTGCCCATAGCCTGATTACCAGTTCAAATCTCACTTTTATTGCTCAAAATAAAGCCTGCTCTCCTTATTCAGAGTGAAGCTTAACAACATAAGGTTTTTTCCTGCTGAAGTTATAAAGAGATGTTTAAAATCCTGCCAAATTGTACATGCCTTGTTTTTGTATTGTAGGGCCCTCTAACTCTTCATGTTTGCTTGACCCATCTCTCCTAACACTTGGAAAAGCTTGTTGGTTTTGAGTCCAGCTGAAGTGAGTCTGCTTACTAGTGTGGACTGGTTTTAATGCTTAAGCATACCCTTCTTGAAGGGTTTGTCCTGAGCATGCAAACTGTCCCTCAGGCCACACTCCTGAGCCAGAGGAAGAATCTGGCATCAGTGGGGCTCTGTGTGGCTTTTCTTTTTCCCCCAGAGTGTCTCTGTGTTTCACTCACTGCCAAAGGGAACACTATACCTGTTATTCCAGGACATGGCACAGTTTGTCTCTGGATTTCTGTATGGGCTGAACCCTGGCTTCTTTGATGCCTGGTTTTTCTGGGCTGCCCTCAGGAACATCTCCTGCTTTCCCATGCTAAAGCTGCAGCAGTGCAGTGCTGCGTGGGTCTCAGTGGTTTATCCTGATTGAAGGGAAAACATTTGACTCTGACTCCAGCTTTCCTCACCTCGTTTGGAAACTGCTGTGTGATTAAAGGAGCGCTAAATCGTGTGTGTTAAAACACTGCTGAAGGAACCTCTGCTGCCACTGGTTGCTCAGCAACTGGTTGCTCAGCGCAGCAAACCCACCTGGTGCTTCTTTCTCAGAGACTGGGCTGTGCTGGGGGCTGGAGGAAGTGCCACAGGGTTTGTGAGAACAAGGGGATGTGGAGCAGGGCTCAAGGAGCCTGGCACACAAGTGCAGCAGTGACGGAGCAGAGGGGATCGAGGCGTGGGGCTGGTGACAAGGAAGTGCACACAGGGGCCACTCCACAGGGTCCCCTCGGCCACACTCGGAGCCTGACAGGTCAGGCATTGTGCTAAGCCCTGGGCAAACACGGGGGAGGGAAAGCCTGCCCTGCAGCCTCTGGAAAATAAAGAAACGAGAGACAAAGGTTGGGGGTGGAAAGTGAGGCCCTGAGAGAAAAAAGGGTTTTTAATGCTGCTGCTGTCTTTCTTCTTTTTCTTTTTTCTAAAAATCACCAGGCTTAGGATGACTGCTGACTGATTCAGGTCCTCACAGGTATTGCGTGGTGATTACATTACAGGAGTAACCCCCTCTTTTCTCTTTTGTCCTATTACAGGCAAACATTTTTTGTGTTGGAGAGGCACAGGCAGAATCAGAGACCTGTGGCCTTATGACATAACCTGCCTGAGTTCAAGAAGTGTTTAGACAATGCTCTCAGGCACAGGGTGGGGTTCCTGGGGTGTTCTGTGCACCCGATCGATGGCCCTGGTGAGTCCCTTCCAACTCAGCACTGATTGTGTGAACGAAATTGACTGAAATGTTATCTGAATTAACTGCTGATTTCAAAGCCTTTAGCCTGCAGTCTGGAGCAGTTCAGGCTCATGAGCCTGTTTAAGCCTGCCTTGCTCCTAAAATAAGATTAGTATCACAATTATGCCAAACTTCTCAGCTGGTGGTGAATGTGACTCTGCCAGATGACTTTTTAAGCAGGCTTGCTCCAGCCACGATAATTCACAGAGTTGGAAGCATTTGGGGGAAAATACAGGATAAACCTCAGTACACTTTGGTTGTGACAAGAGAAGAAAACACACAGCCTGCTGGCATTGTTAACATGAACAGCTCTGTGCTTCTGTCATATCCAATTTCAGTCCTGGGTACTATGACAGAAAGTGAAGGGGGGATAAAAGATTTGTGTGGCAGAAATGTAATGGGAAACCACAGCAAAGGCGAGGAAGCAGCTTCATGGAGCAGAAGCAGCAGCAACACACCTCAGCAGGTCTCAAGCACCGCTCCAGCCAAACTCACAAGGCTGGCAGGAAAAAGAACTGTTTTCTTCTAGTGTTGTGACAAAACCCCCTGTTTTCCTACACGGCAAGGCAATGAAAGTGTGGTAAATGCTATCCTGGGCTGTGAAACTCTCTAAAGGCTGCCCTCCTGTCCCTCTGGCTGCAGCTCCTGCGTGGGCTAGGGGCTGCCCTTCCCTCTAGGGTCAGGAGAATTGTGCTGATCCTACAGTGTGGATAGCAGGAAAGGGGGAATTCTGCCCCTCTGCCCTGCTCAGGTGAGACCCCACCTGCAGAGCTGCCTCTGGCCCTGGGGCCCAGCACAGGAAGGACCTGGAGCTGCTGGAGAGAGTCCAGAGGAGGCACCAGGATGATCAGAGGGATGGGACAGCTCCATGGGGAAAGGCTGGGAGAATTGGGAAAGCTGGAGAAGAGCAGCTTTGGGGTGACCTAATTGCAGCCTTCCATTGTTGCCCGAAGGGAACCTGCAATAAAGATGGAGGGAGACTACTGACAAAGGCCTGGAGAAGGACAGGGCACAGGGAATGGCTTCCCACTGCCAGAGGGCAGGCTTAGATAGGATATTGGGAAAAAATTCTTCCCTGTGAGGGTGGGGAGGCCCTGTCACAGGGTGCCCAGAGAAGCTGTGGCTGCCCCTGGATCCCTGCAAGTGTCCAAGGCCAGGTTGGATGGGACTTGGAGCAACCTGGGGCAGTGGAAGGTGTCCCTGCCCATGGCAGAGCATAGAAAGAGATGGGCTTTAAGGTCTCTTCCCACCCCAAACTATTCTGTGTTATATGAACAGCAGTCTCCTCTCCTTTGCAAGCAGAATTTTTCCTTCCACACAGTATTTGCCTGTAACACACTTTACTCTTCTGACAACAAAGTTTATTTCAGCTTTAACCATCCTATGTAATTTTTTTTCTTGATACCCCTCTCTTCCTTAGAAAAGGAAGGGGCAATCGCCCATCCAGTTGCCTACAATTCCATGCATAAAGGGCTGTGTCTGGGTGCCGGTCTACCCCTGCCGGCAGCAGGAGGCTTTAAGCTCAAAGCTGACACCATCTACTCAGTTTCTTGAAAACTGGGGCCCTTTCTTTCCCTGTTTTCCAGCACAAGTGCTGCTGTGATATTTCCACCGACAATGCTTTTTCGCAGAGGAGACACTGAACAAGTAACACACAAGATCTCTCCCTACCTGCTTATTAAGGATGAAGGGAGGCACAGGAGGGAGTTGCAGCTTTGAGTCTTAGCTGTGATCAATTTGATCCTGTCTCTGATTTCCTGCTTTAACATAAGGAAGATGATGTGCTAATGATCACCAGGGGTGGAAAGAGGGGCAAAGATGAATATGTGACTGCTTGAGAGATGTATGAGAGAGAACATGCAAGGAATGCCCAGGAGGAAGCTAATAATTGTGGCGTGTGGATGGAATTTGAAGAATATGGCCTGGGGCCAGACGCTGAATGAGGGGATAAAAAGAAATATTCAACATCGGCCCAATGGCTGAATGAGGCTGAGGCCTCGTGGGAAGAAAATAGGATGTGATCACAGCATCAGAAACTGCATCGTAATGCAGCCACAGAATGTGGGGGGGAGAGGAGGGTGGAGTAGAAGTTGCACTGACATTTTTTCTCATTTGGGTTTTGCAGCCTTAATTTTCTTCAGCTGAGCCTTGGGGATATGATGTAAAACACAGAGCTCTGCTTTGGTTGTTTCCGTTGGAAGCAGGAAGGGAGATGCTCACGATCTTGTCTTAGATCAATATTTAACCAGTGAATTAATATAAATTCTATTTGTGACACGAGATTAAATTTTAAAGCTCTTTGATTGTTTAAAGCTCCTTGGTGGCAGTGGCAAATGTCTTGTAGCTGATTAAAACCTGGCAGGAGTGGTAGCAGTGCCAAGACTTGGCTTTGAACATGTCTGGATTAAGGCTGTCAAGGTAAGAAATCACTGGTCAGAATCCCAAGGGTCAAGGAGAGGGCAAACAAATCCATAAAAGAGGAGGAAACATAATAGAAAAACATAAACACAGCAGCCTCTCTGTGGATCTCCAGTGTCTGGAACAGAAGGTAGGTCTGCATGCAAATGCTGGGGCTGAGTGCTTTGGGAAGTGAGATACTCCAGCACTTTTTAATCACCCTGCATTTAATGGCTCTGTGGCTTCCCTCCCACTGTCCCTAGAAAACGCCAGGCATGTCTGGGTATGCTGACTTTTCCCTTGGCTGGCTGCTGGACTTAGTGACCCTAAGAGAACATTGCTGCTCTCTGAGCATCCTCTCTGCCCTGACGCAGAGCTTCCTGAGGCTGTGGAATTAAATTTTCTGCTTTAGCCCACACCTCTTAGAATCACAGGACCTCGAGGGTAGTGAACATGCCTCAGAATTCAAGGTTTACCTCAAGCTCAAGGAAAGAAAGCTGTGTAGCATTTCTATTTCTGAAGAACTAAAGTTCTTTCTCATAACCCGCTTTCATTATGGGCTCTTTGCCTCACTGCCCTCAGGTAAGGCAGGTTGTTGTAAGTAATTTTTGTCACATGGCATTTAAAATACCTTGGGAATGGCCTCAAGTTGCACTGGGGAAGGTTTATAATAATAAATAGTGAATAGTGATAATAATCGAATAATATAAATATAATATTATAATATTATAAATATAATAATGTAATATTATAAAATATCATACTAATAAATAGTGAATAGTTTATAATAATAAATAGTGACTATTATGAATAATAGTCACGGAATGGGTTGTGTTGGAAGGGACCTTTAAAGCCCATCCAGTCCCACTCCCTTGCCACGGGCAGGGACACCTTCCACTATCCCAGGCTGCTCCAAGCCCTGTCCAACCTGGCCTGGACACTTCCAGGGATCCAGGGGCAGCCCCAGCTTCTCTGGGCACCCTGTGCCAGGGCCTCCCCTCCCTCCACAGGGAAGAATTTCTCCTTAAAATCCAATCTTTACCTGCCCCCCCTGCTTAAGGCCATTCCCCCTTCTCCTATTACTTCATACCTGTGTGAAAAGTCCCTCTCCAGCCCTCTTGTGAACCCTATTTAGCTACTGTGACGATACAGGATAGACTGGATATTAGCAAAAACTTCATGGAAAGAAGAAGGTGGTGGAGTCCCCATCCCTGGATGGATTTAAAAGCCATTTGGATGTGACACCTGGGGACTTGGGTTAGTGATGGCCTTGGCAGTGCTGCGAAATGGTTGAACTTGATGATCTCAGAGGGCTTATCCATCCTGAACAACTCTGATTTATGGAACACCGCCAGCATAACCTTACTACAACCAGTCACGTTAACAGTAGCCTCAGTAATTTATTTGAGATCCAGCTCTGACTCATGTTTAGGAAGGGCTGGATTAGCCCAGCTATAAATCCTGTGCTGTGCACAGCTACAATGTCATTACAGCAACCTGAGCCAAGGAGCTTCCACACCAAATTGGAGTCCCTCACCAGCACCTTGCTCAGAAACAGGACTGGATATGTGTTTTTATCATGTGGCGTGGACACAGGATCATGTTTATATGGATTTGCGGTTCAGTGCTGGCAGTGCCATAGGAAATGCTAAAAAGCCCCATCTCTTAAACTGAGCCAAACCAGTCGAAGCACAAGTATTTTTCCAGCTATGCTCAGTTTAATTCCTTTGGTGTGAATCTGGCTCAAATAACAGCAGCCATGATTCAGAGACTGGGTAGGAATGACAGATTCTGAGATAACTCTGAAGAAGAGGTCTAACACTGCTTTTGTGGGTTTTTTTCTTTCTTCCTTTATCTCTTTTTTCTTTTTCTTTTAAAGAGCAGAATTCAGATAACTCTCCACTACCTTGTGAACTTCACTTAACTGATTCCATGAGTACTAGGCATGATTTATACAAGCCCTGCATTGGATCCACCAGGGATCTAACCAAGCTTTCCTCCAGCTGGAGGCTGTGCTGGGCTGACAGCCCCCAGACAGTCTCTGCCCTGCTCTTGGGGATGTTGTTCTTTATTCCTCTCACCCCACCTTCCTTTCCTGAACCAACGAGTTGCCTGGCTGGAAAGCAGTGGAGTTTTCACTGGTTTCTGGCTGGGGCTGCCAATGTGTGGAGGCAGGAGAGGAGAAGAGAAGGCTGGATAAAACAATCTCAGGGGAAACCTTATTGCTCTCTGCACCTGCCTGAAACGAGGCTGTGGTCAGCTGGGGCTCAGCCTCTTTTCCCAGGCAACAAGCACTAGGATAAGAGGAAATGGCCTCAAGTTAAGCCAAGAAGGTTTAGATTGGATATTAGGAAAGCATTCTTCATTCTTCTTCATGAATAGTTAAGCATTGGAACAGGCTGCCCAGGGGAGCAGTGGAGTCGCCATACCTGGAAGTAGATATGGCATTTAGTGCTATGTCTTGGTTGAAGGTTGGATCTTGTCCAATCCTAATACTTCTATGAAACCCAAGGTGCTGGTGACAAGGAGAGCTGCTCTGGTCCTGAATTTGGAAGGATGTTTTAGAATCTGAGGGACTTTTACCTGGCAAAAAGCTGGGAGATTGGAAAGAGGATACTGGGCAAAACAAACAGGGGGCTTTGAGGTTGGTACCACCAATGCCAGAGGAGGGAGACCATGGCAAAGATGCCAGGAAAGGCTTTGCTCACAATCTGCTGGAGCAGCAGTTTGGAATGGTCAGGTTTAAACGTGAAGGACAGGAGCAGAAGGAGGTAGCAAATCCCCCACGAAGTGTTTCCTGAATTTTTTTCTCTAATGCACTATTATTCATTGAAGTTGAAAAAGCCATATCCACCTTAGAACTGGCAAGAAGAGCCTTCCTAAGCTGGGCTGTGCTGCTGGAGCTGGAAGCAGCAAACAGTACAACACTGAGGGATAACATCGTGGAAGATGCTCACAGTTCGGCTCCCAGCACTGTAGCACAGCAATAACAATAATACTTGCTTAAGACGTGGGTTTGGAGTGATGTTTCTGGGGGAATGAGCACAGCTCCCTGCAGGCACTTCGATCCAATGCCGTCACTGCTGTCTGGTTATTTCAGACCAACTTGTAAAGCTTTGCGCTGTGCTGAAATTACTGGGGAGTAACCAAGACACAGCGTGCGAATTGTGGGCTGTAAGAGAGAGGAACCTTTCGTGCGAAGTGCTTGAGTGCATAATATTTGTGCACTCAAGCACAAATTCGGTTTTCGTGGGACGACGTGGTCGTTTTGTGGGGGTGCCCCTGCCTCCCCCCACGCTGTGTTCTACCCCCTCTGAGGGCATTTTCGCCCCTCAGCCCCCGCGCCCTGCGGTACTCACGCCTGGGACATGCTGAGCACCGAGAGCCGGACCGGCACCGAGGATCAGGAGCCCGAATCCCACTGAGCCAGCACCGACACGTCCCTGGAGCCGCGGGGCACCGGGCCCGAGTCCCGCTGGGCCGGGACCGGCACGGGCCCAGCCCGAGCCGCCCGCCGCCGTTGGAGGGAGCGCGGCCGCGGCGTTACCTTGGACACGGCTCGGGGGGGCCGAGCCCTGCCCGCGGCTTCTCCTCCGAGCAAATGCAGCTTCACGCTTTCCCCCTGCTTTTTTCCACCTTCTTTTTTTGCCCGCAGAATCACGGGATGGTTTGGGTTGGAAGGGACCTTAAAGCCCATCCAGTCCCATCCCTGCCATGAGCACCTTCCTCTGTCCCGGGTTGCTCCAAACCCTGTCCACCCTGGCCTTGGACACTTCCAGGGATCCAGGGGCAGCCACAGTTTCTCTGGGCACCCTTTGACAGGGCCTCACCTCCCCCACAGGGAAGAACTTTCTCTGTGTATCTGATGTAAATCTCTCCTTTTTTACTTTAAAACCCTCCCGCGACGTTATCGTTATCAGTATCACGCCGCCCACCCCATTAGTTTTGTGTTTTGCCGAGTTTCATTCCCCACCCCCCATTACTTTCAAACCCTCCCATTAGTTTCCTTCAACTCCCCCCCTTCGCCTCTCTTTATTTTCCTTTTTTCTCCCTTTCTTACATCCTTACCCCCCTTTTCACCCTTTTCTTTATTTTCCTTCACTCCTTTCATTTATTTTTCCTTTCCCCCCCCTTCCTGTATTCCTATTTTTCCCTTTCCCCCCTTTCCTATATTTTCCTACCCCTTTCCTGTACTTTCCCTTTCCTCCCTTTTTCTTCCCCTTTCCTATATTTTCCTTTTTCGTGCTTATTTTTTTTTACTTCCCTCCCTCCCTGTTATTTCCTTTCCTCACCAAGGTCTTGCCCGTGTTGCATTCACGTTTTTCCTCTTCTTTTTTTTTCTTTCTTCTCCTTATTTCTTTCCCCAGGCACCTATTGAGGCAACTTTCTAGTGGTCTTCCATTCCCTTAACACTTAAAAAACCAGTCTAGAGGACAGGATTACAGCACAGATTTTGGGGGGGGAAATGCACTCATCCACAGAGCCAGTGAGAAGGAAAAAAGCGAGAAGTTTGGGACAATGAGTGTTTTGCCAGTGATCATATTTTTTTTTGACCCAAATTTCTGTGTGTCTGCATTCCTTTTTTTTTTTCACTGTTTTGTTGTTTGGGTTTTTTTACCATTGAAGCCCCAGCTCATATAATTAGGTGAGACTTTTGGCTATCAAGTTTTTGAAATAAATTTTCTAGTCCCTCCTGGATTTGGAGGAAAAGCTTGAAAGCATGAATCTTGAAGACCCTACTAAAAGCATCTAAGGATATTATTTTTCAAGCCATATGATGATTATGCCCATCACATAATTTCTTTAAGTGTATTGGATCAGTGGGGAGTTTTTAGGAGAACTTGCTGCATTTTCTTCATGCTGAGGTTGTAAAATGCTGCAAAATCAGCTTGTAATTTTCAATGTTAACATCAAAGTGGTTCTTCATGCTGAAATTTGACATGGGAAATTTGTCTGCTTTCTTCCAGTGCCTGATCCTCATCCATATGCGGGTCAGGAGGGGCTCAAAAGAAGTAAGTAATTTTGTTCCTTTTAAAATAAAATATTCCAGTCTTTGCAACCCGAATAGGAACCATGCATTTTTATTTCTATTAATGCTGTCATCTGTACACCACTTTTTATGCCAAACTGTGTTTTTTTCAGCCAAAAGTTTTACCTGCAGAGTCCCAGCAGTGTTGTCTCCATCGACATGTGTGGTTTTAAGGACTGATTGACCTACTGCATGTGTTTGCAATAACAAAGCAAGAAGATTTCTGAAGCAATTGAAATGAGAGGACCAAGATGGCTTAATATGATATGGATGTTAATTATTAATCTGAATTTATTGCCCTCTGTTAGCACCTCGGTGTCACAGTGCACAAGACTGTCTTTATTGTGCTGGAAGCTGTATTAATGATGAAATAGTGCTCATTGCTCACTTCCCCACCTGTCTTCTCCACCCTCCCCCCCCAAAAAAGTCAGAGGAAAGCAAACGTCCTCCTTTTAAAAATGGGAAATTAAACTACAAAGAAGTGATGTACATGGGAGTGTGCAGGGAGGCTGAGGGGATTTTCATTTTCATCAGTTTGTACAGCACCTGGAAAAAAAATGAATTGTGTTACTGGGAAAAGTCATGCAGTAAAATTAATTATTAAATGAGTAGAGTTGATTTTTTTTTTTCCCCTGGGAAAGGAGCCTGGTTTTGAGCTGAAATGGGAGTTGTGTATGACTAAGTAATTGGTTTAGCCTAAGAAAATAGACATTTATAAACGGAGAAAGAAAGGAGTGGGAGATGTTCTGGTTTCCAACAGGTTTCCAGCTGAGTCCTTGAGCTTTTCGGTAATTTGAAGTGAGGGGACACAGGTCTGCCTGGGCTGTGATGTCCTCAAAACTCAGCCTGGAGCAAAGGAGGCTCGGGAGGCCCTTCTGGCTCTGTACAACTCCCTGACAGGAGGGGGCAGCCGAGGGGTCGAGTTCTGCTCCCAGGGAACAGGGACAGGATGGAGGGAAACAGGCTCAAGCTGTGACAGGGGAGGGTCAGGTTGGACATCAGCAGGAATTTCTCCATGTAAAAGGTGTTTGGAAGGAGCTGCCCAGTCAGTGGTGGAGTCCCATCCCAGGAGGTGTCCAAGGATCTCCCTGGATGTGACACTCAGTGCTCTGGGCTGGCCGACAAGGTGGGCATTGGTCACAGATTGTATTTGATGATCTTGGAGTCTTTTCCAACCAAAATGATCCTGTGATTCTGTGATCACTGCAAGCTGAATTGCAGCTGAGGTCCAGCAGATTACTCATGGTCAGTGAACACCATGAAGCATCTCACTCTTTCCATTCTGGAATCACACGTCTCTGATAATCCAAACTGCAGGCTTGCAGGATCCAAACAGTCTGAGATGGTGAGGTAAGACCAGAGATTAAAGGGATTTGTAGTTGTTATCCTACTCATTGTACATTTTTTGTACAGCATCACTGGCCACTTCCTCATCCAGCTCATGTTGCATTAAAAACTCAGTGTGTTATTTGATCTATCCAGCAGGAACAGGGTTTTATACAGCCTGTGCCTTTTGGCATCCTCTAATTCCTCAGGCTTTTGCAAACACGGGCTTGAAAATCCTGCTGCCTTGGAAACTAGGTGCCATCATTTTTCAAAAAAATCTTTTATTACGAGCTTAAGAGGTGACTGTGAGCTTACAAAGGGGGTAAAATATAAACCTGGAGGGTCTTGTTCCTCTCAACATAGGTCCTTGGCAAAGAGCTTAGTGCACCTGTCTGTTATTGAGTAGGGCTTAGGGAAAGCAAGCAACGTAATGGGAATAATGTTCTGCCTTTGCAACTTGTATTTCAAAGCACTTCCAGAGGTCTGGACTGTCCCTCGAGGCACAGGGTGGAAGGTGGAGTGGGTTTTTCATGAGTGTTGTTGGCCCAGGAAGATGCAAAGGGAGAAGCTGTGGGTCAGGGCTTCCTCCTCCATCCGTGGTGAGGTGAGGCTTTGGGCTACCACTTGGGAGTCAAGGATTCTGTTTGCTGTGTGGCCACAGGGACAGGTGTGACAGCCGGGGATGTAGCGTGGGATGTGCTCTGTGAGGCCGGGCAATCCCCAGCTGTGTGAAACGTAACAAAGACAAGTGCTGGATTCTCACCTGGAATGGGCAGCCTTGGAGGCACGGACACACTCGGGAACGAGGGGCTGGGGAGCAGCAGGGATGTGAGGATCCTGGTGGATGGCCAGTTGGATCTGAGCCAGCAGTGCTCTGGAGCCAGGAGGAACATCCCTGTCCTGGGGGATCAGGCCCAGCATGGCCAGCCAGGCCAGGGATTGTCCCACTCTGCTCTGGGCTGGCCTCACCTCCAGTGCTGGGGACAGTTTAAATAAGAAAGATCTAAAGCTGTTAGAGAGCCTCCAGAGGAGGGACAGAAGATGGTGAAGGGGCTGGAGGGGCTGTAAAAAGAGCAGCTGAGGGCACTTGCCTTGTCCAGTCTGGAAGAGACAGAGGTCCGACCTCACTGGGGTCTGCACTTCCTCTGAAGGAGTTCTTGGGCACAAGGTGGGATTTTTGGGGTGTCCAGGGTCAGGAGTTGGATCTCATGATCCTTGTGGGTCCCTCTCATCCTAAAGGGCTCAACAGACAAGATCTCCCACAAGGGCCAGTGGCTGTGACAGCAGCTACAGCAGGACAGCTGTCCACAAATGAGGACCTGGTTGAAACTGAGCTGCACAGCAAATCTCTGAGTCTGGAAAGTGAGAAGTAGGACCATGTGATGGACAGGCCTGGGGAGTTGTTTCTGAGGGCTTCACAGAATCCCAGAATGGTTTGGATTGGAAGGGAGCTTAAAGATCATCCCATCCCACCCCCTGCCATGGGCAGGGACACCTTCCACTATCCCAGGGTGCTCCAGGCCCCATCCAACCTGGTCTGGAACACTGCCAGGGATTCAGGGGCAGCCACAGCTTCTCTGGGCACCCTGTTACAGGGCCTCCCCACCCACCCAGGGAACAATTCCTTCCCATTATACCATCTAATCCTGCCATCCATCCTTCAATTTAAAACCATCCCCCCTCGTCCTGGCACTCCAGGCCATTGTCCAAAGTCCCTCTTTAGATCTCTTAGAGCTTCTTTAGGGTTCTAAGTTCTCCCTGGAACTTTTTCTTCTCCGGGTGAACACCCCCAGCTCTCCCAGCCCTTGTAGGAGGGATGCTCCCTCCCTCTGACCATGTCTTCCTTGTAGGTGGGTGTTTGGTTTTCTTTTAGGCTTGGACAGAAGTGTTTAAAGGAGCTCTGGGTGGCTCTTTGCAAATCCTGGGGACTTGGGTCAGCCTTGTGGCCTCAAGTGCTGGCTTCCAACTCATGGTGACACCCAGGAGGGGTGGCTTTGCCAGCTGGGCTGCACTGGCCACTTCATTTAGCCTTGTGACCAGTGGCTGGGCTATTTTTTCCAGTTAACATTGACTCCTAGATCTCCAGGAGGTTTGCTGCTTACTTTCAGGCTAAGTGAAGGGGATTTGTCAGCGCTCAGGTCTGTTAGTCTGTCATGCTCTTTGATATAACAGTGTGTTCATCAGGCCTGAGTGTGGTACACGGAGGAGGAGGATTGCATCAGAATTAGAAGGTATAAAGTTCAAATCTAATTTGAAGAATTTTCCCTCTATCACTTAAATGGGAAATGTTCCTGTGGCTTCAGGGATAAAATGTCACACTTCATAAGGAGCACGCGTTTTAAATCTCAGCCAGATATTAAGTACCATGTGCAGCACTCCACTTCTCTCTTTGTTAAAAAGCAAAACCCCAAATCATCTCTCCTGAAAGAGTGTTGTTTGATAAAATTAAAGCTTTCCAAAGAAGCTGGTTCAAATAGTGCCAGCTCTGCATCATTATGACACAACAGGGAGTGGATTGATTTTATTCTGTATTGACAACAGTTCATCAGTGCTTGGCTACTTAATTATATAGGATGCTGTTCCTAAAGATTCCTACAGCATCAAGAGAGCAGTCAATACAGACTGGCAGCACATGTTTTTTTTTGGGTGAGAAAGAAACAGAAAAAGGGCTCAGACTCAGGCTTCTGGCAATTAGCCAAGTAATTTGTAAGCAGACGTTTTAGGACACTGGTTGTCTTGAATGTTTGGTTTCAACTCAGGAGTTTTTAATAAATTCACACAAACCTCCTGTCAAGCTTTAGTCACTTACAGGGGCAAAGTTCACTTCTATATCATCCTCCAACCCAAATATGGGAAATAAGTAGCATTTCTTGTGAAGATATATTCAGTATGGCATGTGGAATGACACTTCTAGACAGACCCTTTTCAGTTCTGCTAAGATATACAGATCCTCTGACCACTTCCTCACTTTACAGGCTTACCATCAGCAATCTGAAGTGCTTTATGTGCTTTTCTCATGATTTTGTTGGAAAAATGACAAAGTTTGGCTGTTAACACCAGCTTGTGTGCACATTAATCGCTGAAAGCTTCAAGAAATCCTCATGCAAACACTACACAGCCTCAGCTGCTGTCTGCTCCCTCCAGCTGCAGTGGGATTTTAGCTGACCCAAGCCCCGATGTCTCATGCTGTGGCCGACAGGAGCTTTGGTGGAACCAGCAGGAGAGCCCTGGGTTGGTGAGAAATCAGAACAGCAACTTGTAATTTGCTTTCCATGGCCCAAAGGGGAGGAAGATGCTGGTCTCTGTTTATTCCTGTACCGTTTGATGGTCTTTCTGCTCATGAAGAAAGAGCTGTGAGGTGTTATCACGAATTTGCAGGGCAGTAGTCTGGGCTTCAGCCATCTTTCTCCATGCAAAGGGCACAGAGGCTGTTGGAAAGCGCTTTGTACTCCAGCTGGTGTCTTTGAGCATGACCAGGGTGCAGAAAACCACTGGGCAGTGGAAGCAGCTCAACCCTTCAGAGGTCAAGTCTGCATCAGGAAGATCCCCTTTCAGACCTGACTGAGGGGAAGCATTTGAGCTCTGGGACTTGAAGTGTTTAAAGCCAGAACTGAGAGTGACTCGGGGCTAGAAGAGAAAGGGATGTTTCCTATCTGCTTTAGCAGTTCATTCCCCAGAAAAGGAGGAGGAATTTATCTGCGATTCATGCACGTAGGCAGTTGTTTCATTGTCTTTTGTTTTGTTTTCCCTCCCACTCTTCAGTAAAACACCTGTTGAGTTAATCCTCTTTGACTCAGCTCAAAAGCAAGGAAGTCAAACTCCATGAGAGGCNGTGTTTTGAAGGCTTCCAGAAGTGAAACTATTAAAGGGAGGACATGAGGCGAGGGAATACTTAATTTTGCTGGACATAAGAATGATTTGAGTCACAAAGTGTTAGTCTGGAAGGCAGAGATAACCTTGGAGCTTCCCGAGTTGTTCTTAAGGATGGTGAGAATTCAGAGGCATCTTCAGTGAATTTGAATGAATTTGATTAAAAAAACTGGTCTTGTTACTAAATTGGATGTGTTCTGCTTTGTTTAAAACTTAGAAGTTGAAAGCAAGCAGAGCAAACTGTCATGAGGAAGAACTCGCAGAATACAGTGGTTCTGTAGGGAGCCATCAGCAGCTGAAATTTGGTGGCAACCTTTGGTTCTGCAGATGTGCTTGGCGCACTCTGCAAGGGAAGAAGTTCCTCCACAGGGGCCCCTCTATGTCCCCTCTGAGCTCTGGAAGAGCCTTTTGCTCTGTTGGCCCTCAGGATCCAACCTTAAGTGCTGAGGATGAGGAATTTCCCTCATCCCTTCCCCATAACCTCTGCGAGTTTAGGCTCTAGGGATGTTATTTCCAGTACATGGTGACTCAGTTTCCCTCTGGGGTGTCCCAGAATGAGTCAGGTTTAACTGACACAGTTTCATCAATGAAGCAAACCCAGCAGGCTGTGCTCTGATTATTAAGTATTTGCAGCCAGACCTGAGGGGTTAATGAGATCCCAGCCTGAGCTGAAGGGACAATACAAGCCCAGCACCTGCCACGTTGCACGTGCGTCACTCCTGCGTGGAAATGAGTGAGAAACCTCTCACTTCTTTCTTCCTCCTCTTGGTTCAACTTCTTGTGCTATAAATAAAGAGCCCAGTGTGAGAAAAAAAAAAAAAAGAATAACAAGGGGCTGCAGCTTTTAAGGTGCCTGTGGCAGGATGTTTTCTTGCCTATCCTGTTTTTTGTAAACACGGCAATGACTTTTGTGGCCCAGATGTAGAGGCAGCCCTGCTTCATTGTTCGAACACCTGCTGGCTTTTCAAATGGACTCAGTGCAGCCCATTGATAAAAATTCAGGCTCAGAAATGTGCAGCACCAGGCTGAGCTCCTGTAGATAGTGCCAAAAAAGAAAAAAAACCTTGAGGATCCAACATCCGCCCTGTTGAGGTTTTTTTTTTTTCTATTATATTTGATTGGGAGGGGAAGGGAAGCGTAAGATTATTTTTTTCCCCTGCTCTTGTTCTCACAATAGCAATAAAAACAATACTCCTTGGCTTGGAGGTGGTAAATTGTGAGAAATAACAACAATAGCTGACTTTCTGGTTGTGCAGCCAAATTTATGAATGAAACTAGTGGGTGCAATTTAATTTTCAGGCCTGTCTCTGCTTTTGGTGTTACGGTATGAAATAAAAAGGCCAGAGAAGGAACAGCTCATAAGTGCTGCAGGGTTGTAACTAGGAATGAGCACAGGGAAAAGTTTGATCTGAGTTGGAGAAGGGCTTTTTCTGCTTCCTGCATCACAAAGTAGGAAACAAGTGAATTTGCTCAGTCAAACAGTGGCTTTGCAGTATTTTCTTAATTTGACACCAACGTGTGGTGATGGGACACCTTTGAGGCAGCAGTTCCAGCTCTTCCCAGGTTGGCTACATGAGGTAAATGAAGCAGGTAGGCCCTTGCTGAGATAGGTCTGCTTTGTGAGGTGCACAACAGGGCCACCAGGTCTGGGAAGAAGGTGTTAAAGTTTAGATGGATGATCAAGATCCTGCCGAGGATGCTTGTTTTTGCAGGTGAAGGTCAATTCTTTGCCCGAATGTTTCTTTGGATGGGGCTTGAGGGCTGAGAACTTTTCTGTGGGGGCTTTTTGTGGGGGCTTTTTTGTGTCTGGAGTAAGAGGTTAGAGTTGAGGTGCTCAGCCAGGACTATTTGTGTTTTAATAGCCTCTTCCCCAGGAGATTTGTTCTCCACAGTGCTCAGAGCAGGATTTTTCTTGTGTCGAGATCTCTTTGCATCCTTCCCTGCTCCTCACGTGTCCCCCACTTGTGCCTTTGGCTGCAGGAGCAGAGGGGATGTGCTGGATTTGTTTCCTGCTGCTTTGAGCAGAGATTTGGAGCAGATGGGACTGTGAGGATCCCTTCCAGCCTAAATGATTGTACACTCATCCTGCCAAGAGAGGCAGATGCCAGCAGTGAGTCCCACAAAGGCCCGCAGCGAGTCAAAGGCTTTGTTTTCCACCTCTGAAAATGAGATGTGGGGCTCTGAAGGAAGCAGTCCATCCCCAAAATGATCATTCTGCCGGAGACAGGTGAAACCAGGTGGCCAAGCCTGCGTGTGCCATGGCCAGATGTAGCCAGTCCCAGATGTTGTGCAGAGAGGAGGGCAGGTTTGAAGGATTCCTTGCTTGGGGTGTCCCTGGGGTGTTCTACGAGAGGGGACACCGCTCCAGCTGTGGGATGAAGCTGTGGAGGGACCCCTCTCCTCAGCAGCCCATCCTCTGGCTCTCCCTCCTTGGTGACGACCTGGGGAGGGAAGCACCGCAGGATAAACATTCCTGCAAACCTCCCCCTGCATCTGCCTTTCATTAAGGCTCCCCTAAAGCTGCACGTGGATGTCGGCGTGTGGGGGGATCTGGCTGCCACCCCATAGGCACCGTGGGCACGAGCCAGCTCCTGCGGGATCATGGGACACACGGGGATCTGGTGGTGGGACAGGAGAACCTCCCAGCAGCTGGCTCCCGGGAGAAATTTGGCTCTTAAATCCAATTATATTTGCAGACTGAGCTCTTTTGTCCTCGCTGCTGTCAATGTGTGTGCAGCCTTTGCTTTTTACCCCCGTTTTTTTGGTCCCTTCGGACTTGTTAATGGCCGTTTAAAATCAAGAGAGCAAGGAGTTGGAAGGTGCTTCGTGTCCTAGGCGTTCTCCTGGCCGCTCTTTCCGAGGGGAACGCCTGTTGGCTGATGTCATCCCGTGTGGCTCAATGTCAGAACTCTGCTCCATTCGGTGGAAAAGCTGCGCTGACCACGCCAAATGCTCGCATGAATTTTTCTAGCGTGCACAGGGAAGTGTCCTTGATGACCTTTCACGGTAATTACAGCAGCTAGGAGATGTTTGCCGCAGGCAAACTTCTCTCTAAGGTCCTCAGCGTTGGGCTCTGAGTTGTTTTGGATTTCCCTTTCCAAGTTCTGGAAAATAGCAATGTGGCCTCTAATATCTTACTTTCCCCTGAAATCTCAGTCGCTGTTGGGAGACAGTGAAAGCTGCTGGGGATTTTCGCAAACAACCCGAATATGGGTTTAAGGAAGCATTTATATTTCCTATTCATGTTTTGCTTTTAAACTCTGACTTCCAGAAACCCTTTTTTTTCCCCAAGAAAAACCCAGACAATCAGACTAATGTTTCTTTTAAAACATGTGAAAGATGAAGGATGAGGTGTCGAGTTTCCTTTCAAGGGATTCTGAGCGAAACAAGCCTTTTTGAAGTGGTTTACTGCAATTGTAGTTTGCTTTGCTTCCTGCTTCTGCTTTGGGCACACCTCCTGCCTCGTTGTGTGTGGCTGCAGGCACTGGGGGAAGTTGTAAGGCCAACAAAAGGCAAGGGGGCTCTAGAATCTTATTTCTTTTTCTATTTAGAGTGCTGCCAAAGAGACATTTTCTTTTATTCCTTCCTGTCGAGGCACAATGTCTGTCCCCAGCATCGGCACCAATGGAGGCAGGGAGGGGTAGGGAAGGAATGGGAATAGATTTCATGCTGGGTGAATCTCCAGTAAGGAGTCTAGACTGTGGGCATTGTAGAAAAAGCTTTGTTTAGTCTGCAGTCAGTAGTTTTAGCAGGAGCCCTGAGCCCAGAGCTGGGAAGCTGCATGTCCTCAGGCTGATGTGATTTACAGTGTTGGGATCTGACTATGGGATTGACAGAGCCAAAGCAGAGTGAAAAGAGAGCTGGAGATCTTGTCTCAGTGCCAAAGAGTGGGAAGCAAGGGTAGAGTTACTCCTTCTCCATGCCCACATTTCTCCTCATGGTCTTTCCTGCCACCCTCTGTGATATCTGGACCATTTGCCACACCAGAATTGTGCTGGCAGAGCTGTCTGAGGGACCTTGGGATGCACTGGGTGAGGATGAAGGAAGATTAGGATAGCTTTGGTGACACTGGATGGTTGGGATATTGTGAGTGATGAAGGTTAAGGACATTTCTGTCCAGCTCTGTCTGCCTCTGTGAGAGCGGGAAGCACCTCCTGAGCCCCTCCTGGCCTAATTCCTTCAATAAATAGCATATTGCCAGAGCAGGACTCCACCAGCTTGGTGAAAAGCTGGGACTTGCAGCAAGGCTGTGGCTTTGTACCACCATGGTCTTGCAGTTCCTCCAGCAGTGCAAAAAACTCATTGCTTTTGGTGCCAACACCATTGGAGGAGCTGAATGCCTGAATTTTCTTGGCACTGTTTCAGAGTGTTCTCCTTGCTTGATCAACGTATCTGTTAATTACATTAAGGTAATCTGACCCTGGGTTCTTGCAAAAACCTCCTCCTGCTGCTGAAGGTGGTAGAAACCCTCCCTGAAGTGAGCAGTGAAGTAGCACATGTGGGATCAGAGGATGACTGGGGGATCTGGGCACATCCAAGCCCTGGAAAACACCCTGGATGGAGAAGATGTGTCAGTTCTCTGATATACTGGTGGTGTTGGTCTCACATTGGCCTCACATCCTTGTGTGACTGCAAATCCAGAGGCTGGCAAAGAGCATACAGTCCCTAAGAGATGCAGCTTACATTGCTAAAAAAGCCTGGAAAACTGGAGAGCAGCCTTTCCCTTTAACTTGTGCCTGGCTCAGGGAGGAGCAGGATTTAAGCAGGTGCCTATATTTCAGCATGTGCGTAAGTGTTGTCCTGAATGGAGACCCTCTTGAGCTCTAGCTGAAGTGCTGTCCTGAACCAGGGCCAGCAGACTGTGGAAGTCTCTCCTCCACTCTGTTTGTGCTCATTTCAGCTCTCTGGCTGTTTACTACAAGGAGAAAACCACTGTATTTACTTGCAGCTCACTCAGTAACTGAGAGCTGGCAGGTTGGGAGAGTCTCACATCAGCTGGGAGCGAGACATCTGACCTTGTCTCTTGTCTGTCTTGTTTCTATGATCCCAATTCTGCTCTAAATTAATTCTTTTGTTTAGCTGCTGGGGGCTTTTTTTCCCTCCTTTTTGTTTTCGCATGAATGCTTGTCTCTATATTTAGGTCTGCCGGAGCGGGATGTTATGAATAATTGTTGATTGATATTATTAAACACTAACACGCTTGGCTGTGTTGCACTAATGATGGGGCTTTGGGGATATGCAAAGCAATTAATTGCAGTAATTGCTGTAATAGCTGTTTTGGAGGAGGCTGTTGAAGAGCCCTTGGGAGAGCAGACAAAGACGGAGACGTTTGGAAGTGCAGAGGAGAAGGGGTGCTCGGGTGTTATTGGAGAGGGCTCCTTCAAGTTGCCAACTTGAAAAGTTGGGTTTGTTTTGCTCTCCAAAACCCACTCACATCAAATCCTCTCTTGCTTTGTTTCAGAGCTACCCAAGTGGCTACTTATGGACTTTTCTGCTGTGGTGAAGCTGAAGAAGCTCACGGATGAGACAGAGCCTTTTCCAGGTAATCTCTTGCCTTAGAAATCTGGGAGACCTCCCTGGAAAACACCTGAGGGGAGAAAAGAAATATTTCCAAGGCTAAACCTCTGTGTCACCTCGTACTCAACAGCTTTGGTTTGTCAGCTGATTCTCATTCATGTCAAAGCTCTTTCTCCCTATCTGTGGCAGCATCACAGGGCCTCATAGTGGGCACAAAGGGACGTGAGAGGTGCCTCAGGAACCACGGTGGGAAGGCTGTGAAAGGAATGGGATTTTGGGTATTGTGAGGATGGGGAGGAAAAAGTCTCTTCTGGTTTCTTCCCTGTGCTATATGTGCTTTCCCTGTTTTCCTTTTTGTGTATTATTGTATATTCTATTGTCTGGCTTTCCACATGAAATATGCCTCAGTCTCCATCTGGGGCGGGTGTTCAATGTGGTGCACAGATGGCGCTTCCAGAAATCCCGTTATTTGCTAATGGGATTTTGTGCTGAGTGTTTCCACTCTTCTTTTCAAAAGTCTGTGTGTTTGTGTCAACATGCCCAGACCCCCATCTTGCAGAGACACCCTCTCCCATGCAGCTGAGAACACTATTCTATTTCTTTATTTGCCTGGTTTTTTAATCCCGGGGAAGGATGTCAGGACAGCTTCTGTGGGAGGCAGTGGTTGCAGGACCCAGGCAGCTCTGAGATCACCTTGCACATTGAAGGAGGGTCAGGATAATTGGGGGTGGAAGGGACCTCTGGAGATCCTCCAGTCCAGCTCCCTGGGTCACCTGGAGCAGGTGACACAGGAATGCCTCCAGGTGTGTATGGATGTCTCCAGAGAATGAGACTCCACAACCACCCTGGGCAGCTCTGCCAGATGTCACAACCCTTGCCAGGTGGCTTGGCCAGGCTGACTGGGGCACTCCAATGTGCAATTGTCACCTTGCTGGTGGCCCTGCCCTTACATGTTGTACTGAGATGTACTTACCTATTCAGCAGCTTCCCCTGGGGTCCTGCAACGTTTCAGTAATGCAGTGTTCAGCGATTACGCAGCAATCCCCCCTGTGCCCTCCATTCTTCAAGCAGTGTTCAAAATCAGGATATATATAGGGAAAGCCTGGAATATGTTGCTTTCGTTACCAGAAACCTTTCAGAATAGGTTAGATGTGTGTCTGATGGGGATAATACTTCCAACAGGGCACAGAGCCAGACTAGGTGACCTCCTGAGGTCTCTTCCAACCCTCATTTTTCCATCCCTGCATGACATCCCCTGCTAGTGGGTAAGTGGAGCTTTTTTTGCGTCACGCTGGCTGGAGTGAGGTCAGGGGCATGTGTCAGGAAGTTCCCTGTCTATCTGCACACCCCTGCACACCTCATCTTACAGAAGGCTCTTCTCCTGGACGTTTCTCAGGCTCCTCTGCCACAGGAAGGTGAGTCAGACCAAGGCAGAGGTTCTCCTGGAGCTGGCCAAGGGCTCCAGGTGGTTCCTCTGGAGCTGAGCTTAACCAGAAAAATCTCATTGCAACCCCAGTTTACAAAGTCTAGGGAGCCCAAGGCAGGAAAACTGCCAAGGACTGTTCCTGTTGTGGTACAGGGCCACTGAGATGGTGAATTTGGGATCAGGAGCTGGCAATTGCTTGCTGACCAGGCAAAGAGGAGCAGCTGTGGGATATTGCTATGTGCAGATTGACCCTTAGAGCCCCACTGTGCTTCTCTGAGCATCCAGGACTGGGCTGTCCTCCAAAAGGAGTTCTGACACTCAGGGAACCCTCATCTTCAGCTCTGTGCCAGATTCCAGCTCTGGGCTGGGGAGCTGTGCTAACAAAGTAAGACTTGTGGTCACATCCACAGCACCTGGATACGTCTCCAAATTTTGTTTGGACCATTGCTGCACTTCTTGAGCATATGGCTGGCATGGTGTCAGTCCTTCTCTAGTGATTGTGACTGTTTGTCCAAAATTTAGGAGCTATGGGGGACTGTGGAGTACAGACCTCTGTGTCTCAGAGCCCTCCTCAGCAGCAGAGTTTGGGAAATAACCTTCTTTAGGTCTGCAAAAGATGGCAAGGAACCGGCACAAACACTTATCTTCAGCAGTGCCCCACTATGCTCCGATGTCTCTGCAGGGAAAGCAGCTTTTCAGAGGTGTTGCCTTTCCCTGCCCATTAAGAAATACCTCTTTGCCTCGTGTTTTTGCAGCCTCTCAGCTTTGCTGATTTTATCACCCTTCTGATAAGGGTGATTAGATCTGATTTGTTTGAATTACAGCTCGGCTGCTCTCAGCTCTCACAGACACAACACGGTGCTGCACAGGGTTCGAGCAGGGAAGTGAGGAGGGAGAACCTTTCTCCCCCTCTGATAATAGTTAGCAGATGTGATGCCATTACCAGGTCAAGGATATGACGTCACCCAGCAGCAGGAAAGACGCTGTGCTAGGCTGGACTTTGAAAGCCGTGCAGGGAAGGATGTGGCAAAGGCTGAATCATCCCGTGCTCAGCAGCAGCTTGAAGCCCTGCTCTGCAAGGTTTCACAAGCTGTGGGATATTTAAGCAGCCCCGGTTTGGTGGTTTGGCCCCAGGAGCTGTTCTTTACATTTGGAATACACCATTAGTGATGTCTTGTTAAAAATCAAGGCTGCTCATGGCTTGTTTATTGCTTGGAAGCTGTGAGCAGTCAGTTTGTCAGTGTGTCTTGTTTTTCTGGAGATGTGATGCCCCATTTTTTCCCCTTTTTAGAGGATCCTGGGCTACTAGACTCTTCCCCCTGAATTAGGTCTTGTGCAGGGTTGGTGCCCTGCTGTAAGCCACATCATGATGCACACAATATTAAAACTTGGCTTTCTGTGTTATCAGGAGCATTTTTTTTTTTTTTTCTAAAGCCCTTGCAATAGCTTTCCAGGGTAGTTCAAAAAATCTGTGACAGGTCAGACAGATGACTGTGCCCTTGTGGCTTTGTCCTTTTATCTGGGGGCTGAAAATCTGAAAGAAGACACGATTCAGCTGTGGGTTTGGTGCTGGTTTGGGCTCTGGAAGGAGCCTGATTTCTGCCTGCAGGTGCATCTTTTCTGCAGAGCTTGGCCAGGAGCATCCCTAGCTCTTGCTCTCCTCACCCCCTTGCCTTACAAATCTCCTATCCTCAGTGATTGAAATCATAGTGGCAGAGCCTTGTGGGAGCTCTTTAGAAAAAGGCTGGGGCTTAACTTTGGCTGGTTGCAGTGAGAGCAACATGCTTTTCAGTGACAGCAACATGCTTTAAAAGCCGTTCCTGGGCTCCAAATAGCCCTTGGAAAAAGAGCTTCTGGCTGAAGGGGTGGTCATGAGATAGTAAGTTCTCACTCCTAGAACGAGTGCAGAGAGCTGCAGGAGTTCTAAGGAGACAAATGGGTGTGCTTACAGCGTGCCAACAAAGAACAAAATATCTGGGAATACTGGGATGAGTCTTGAAGAGTTGCTCTGGGGGAAAGATGAGTGAGTTGCATTTTTAAGAGCTTCCATGTGGAGGATGTGGCAGCTTCATTGTAACATGGAGGTATGTGCTGGGAAGGAAAAGCTCAACCTGGGCTGTCTTTGCATCGCTGCAGTGGGTGGTGGTTTTGTGATCTACTGGTGGCCTCATGGCAAAAGCCCTGTCCTTTTCTCTTTCCTCTGCTTTTTTCCTTTTCTCTGCTCCTCTCACCTCCAGCAAGGTGTCCTCTAAGTTAGGTTTAGGGTAAGAGAAGGGAAGTCCATGTATTCATCTTAATGTGTGCTTTCAGTGCATGCAGTGTGAATGCAAAGCTGGGGGGGAACACAAGTGTGCAAAGGTGTGTCTGGAGACACTATAAATAAATACTATATGTTGCACTCTAGTTTGCTTTTCTCTTATGCTGATGGCACATTTTCTAGCCCCACAGGTGGCAAACCCTTCAAGGTGATGTCTGCCCATTTTGAGAGCACCTGTGAACTCCTGCCACTGCTCTTTGCTGCCCAATGGCCGTGGGGAGAAAACTGCAATGCTTCCAGTGTGCCTGCTGTCTTCCACCTCCCCTCTACGTCTCCTTCCCCACCTGATTTGACCAGGTCACTCCCCAGCTTTGATTCTCTCCTCTTAGTGGAAGACCTCCCATGGCTGCATTGTCTGGAGAGCTCTGGTGGAGGCTTCAGAGCTGTATTTCCACCTCAGTAGAGAACAGGCTCTCATTAACAGCCCTTGGGGAGGGTGAACGCCGCTGCTGCCTTCAAAGGAGGCACAGAGATGCCAAGCCAGCTCCTGGCCCCCAGTCGGATGGAGGTCTGCTGAAGGCATCAGCAAGATCAAAACATTAGCTGGAGAGAGCAGAAGGGATGCAGGTATTGCTCCACAAGGCAGGAGCTGCCATGGCTTTGTGGCTCCTGGAGACACCAGGTGTGAGTGGCGGTGGTACTGATAAAAGTGCAGCAGGCCCAGCTCTTGGGAGGGTTTCCATGCACATGCTGCTGTCAGCACTGACTGCTGGTTATCCTAAAGTTCTCCTAGGACTGCCCATGCCAGTGGCAGCTGCACCAGAACTGTACCCTCAGTTGCTGTCAAGTGAAACCACGCTGAGGCTCAGGAGCCGAAGCCCTTGTCCTCCTCCGGACCTCCTCCTCCTCTCTGAACACCCCTGCCAGGCCCTCTGTCTCGTCCCTGAGGTCTGCACCTTGGTGGATGAACTCCAGATGGTTGGATGGAACCTTGCCAAGCACAGGGGGCTATCAGCAGTGCTGGGGATGACTGTAGGCTTCCTGCTGGGAAGTATGTGGAGATCTGCTGGTTTCTTACTTTAGGCCCCTAAAAAAGCGCTCTCCCAACTACTTTTGGCTTTCTCTTTAGCCTAATAAGTTCTTCTTCCTTTTCCAAAAAGTCTGAGGCCATTCAGTCCTAAAGTCTCCACAGCATTTCCTTGTCTGATTCCCCTTGTCTGGAAGCATATCTGAGGAGTGCAGTGGGGTGGAGGTAGGTTGGACTTGGGCCATCCTTTGGCTCCTGCCATGAGTGCATAAATTTATCTTTCCAATGTTACCATTAAGGGGAGTTGAAAAAAAAAAAAAGGGAAACTAAACCACAAACAACTACATTAAAATAATAACCAGAGCCTCATGAAAGCACACAAAACCCCAGCAAATCCTCTGTGCTTTGAAACTTGAATCTTATCCTCCCCCTGTCAAGGTTAATTGTTGCTGGGTTCAAATCATGGACAAGCTTTCTTTAAGGCTGGAGATGGGAGCCATGGCTGGGCTGGGTGCATTGGAGAGGAGTTGAATTTGTCCAGTCTGTTAAGGAGGCAGTCACATCTGTAGCTACACAATTTCATTGGAGTAGTTGGATTTAAGTCTTATCTTTAACGTTTCTGGACTGTCTCCTTCCAGGGTTATTACCTGTGGAGCTGTTTTAAAGGTATAATTTTATTTCTTTTCATATAATTTTATTTCTTTTCATATCACATTGAAGACTGGAGTATTGCAGTGTGATCAGATCTGGAAAGTTCAGGAAGAGCTGATAAACATTCCCCTATATAAAGACCCTTTTAGTTTATGTGGTGGGGAGCAAATAGTCCTGGGAAGCAAATCCTCCTCATTTCTCACTTAATCAACCTACCAAGGCCAGACACTGCTGGTTTTCTCTTTTCTTTTGGACTGCTGAAGAGTTGCTATTGCAGCCCAACCTGCATGTTCAGGATCCCAGCTCCTCTGGTTATGGTTGTTGCCCCTGCAGCTGATGATCTTCTAAAGGGATGCTTGGAGAAATGGACTTCTAAGAGCATTATCAATGAGAAAAACACATCACAGCATTAAAAATACACCAATGAAAAAAAAAAAGAATATACCTCCTTGAACTAGAAAATATGAAGATGCATCAATAAAATGATAGTCCTCCCCTACCCACAACCCCACACCCCCCCCCCCCCATCGCTCACATTTGTTTGGGGAACGGC
>WAAG01009448.1:63473-116732 GCA_013390105.1 Tichodroma muraria | reverse complement strand
ATCGTGCAATCGCTGTGGGAGATGGGAAGAAACAGCATAATTTATTTTATAAACAAAGGCATCATCCACATTAAAGTACCAGTTGGTTAATAAAATGGGGTTTAATGCAACAAAAAAAAAATAAATATGCAGCTTTCCCGAGCTGTGTTTAGAAATAGTTGCACTCAAATGAGGAATGTGGCGCTCATGTCTTCCCACAGAGGCTGCCTTCATCTCCTGAAAGCAGCTACCCTGGCTGGTTTTGTCTGGGAAGGCTGGAGGGATTTGACCAGCTCCTTATTGTAAAATGGAGTGAATAATGAATGTCAGCAGAAGGACTGAACTCTGTTGAATATTTATCTAGAGATGAACCAGCTGCTCTAGGTTGGGAACATGCACAAGCTCATGCTAGGAGAGCTCTGAGGAGGCTTAGCAGGGACAGAAGAAGGTGATGTCCAAGCATCACTAGATGTTGTCATTACCCTCAGCTTATTCTGGAGGATGCATTCATTAGATCCTTGTGGGACAGCTTTGCTGGTAGAGTTGGAATTTTGGGAAAACGGCAGAATTACTGCACTTGGTCTGCTGGGTGGGCAGAGGATCCTCCTGAGTGTTTGCTGGACAGTCAGCCTCATTGAGGAGCTGGAAAAATTGCTGAGTGGGGTTTGTGTTGTGGGCAAAGGGCTGGTGGATCAAGCTGCTGCTTCTGGAGCTGAGCCCTGGGAAGGAGGAAAGTTGGGGATATCCACTTTTTCTGAGGATGTATTGCAGTGTAGGTAGGGATCTGGGAATTATCAGCTGGATCAAAACTTGCTTTATCCAACAAACATTTTGACAGCTTCTGGAACAGGAGAAACGCTAACTTCAGTGAAGGTAGTTGTACAGTGAGCCAGAAGATTTCATCCTGGAGCTGTAGTGAGTACAACCTGGACTGTAAACCAAAAGCTGCAAAGAGTTACTACACACACGTGCACACAATAGAGCTCACAGCCTGGGCACTGAGAGCCTTCCTTGGGGATCCATACAAAATACCTCTCACAAAAGCTGCCCTATGTGCAAGCAGAGGAACTCCTGCTAGTCACGTTAAAAATGGTAAAAAAAAAAATAAAAAAAAATCCCACAACCCCTTTTTCACACACATCCAAGTGGCTTAACTCTTATCTTGCTGCCAGTCTGTTGGAGATATCAGCACAGCTAAATAGCACGCACCATATAGGACTCTAGAAATGCTGCCTGGGAAGTACTTTTCAGTCGCTGCTCTGAACTGTGCCAATGTAAAAAATGTCCCCTTTGTCATGATGGTGAATGAATCTTCTTGTTCCCCTTTTTCTCTGGATTTATGTTAACCTTTCAGCCAAGTTTGATCTGCTCACTATTGTATTGCAAACAGTAGTCAATGGCTCTTCAGCTCGAGATTGCCTGGATTTATTTTCAGGTCAAGTCAACTCTTCTTGACCCAAGTCTGAACCAAAATGCATTCCCAGAAGATTCCCCCACAGGATATGGGATCCAAAGACAGAGTGACATTGTAATGAGTTCAAGGTTTCAGCTCAGTACAACAGAGCCCCTGTTGGTGCAGGGAAGACACTGAACAATCCTTATTTCAGCAGATTTTGTCACCCATCAGTCACTTCCCTTCGCTGAGCAGTGTCACACCACGGAATCCCAGGATGATCTGGATTGGAAGGGACCTTAAAGCTCATCTTGTTCCACTCCCCTGCCATAAGCAGGAACATCTTCTACTAGATCAGGTCGCTCCAAGCCCCAACACACTGCTGGTGTTTGTGGTCTGCAGGGAAGCCAGTCCTTAAGGATGTGTTTGCATGGCTCTGACATGCCTGTGTGGAATTTGCTGCGCAGGCTCTAAGATGAGATGGTCTGCATTCTTTTATTACTTTTTGTAAAGGAAAAGTGGAATGTCTTTTGGGGACTGCCCGGCACAGAGGCAGAACCAGCTGATACTGTGTCATGAAGTATAAAACACTGCTTTGAAGATTTGGGACAAAACCAGAATGAACTCATGGACGTAGCTTGGGTGATAAATCTTCCTTCAAAATAAGGCAGCCTTATGTTTGGTACAAAATTTATGTCTTCTATGAAAAGAAAATAAAAGAAATGGTGTAATCAGTTAGGATTAACTTTCCAGGGGCCCTGGACAGAAGCTAAAGCCTACATTGCCTGCTTCTCATGTTCACATTGGATAATTTGAATAGTTTAAAACCTCTCTAGTTTCCTATGGTTTTGGACTATGAGCTGCTGCCAGTGTGCCTTAAACCCAAAGCCATAGATAAGGACCTTAGCAACAGAAATTAAATGTCCAAATGTTTGGCTGGTATGAACTGCCTGTTTCAACTAGGAGCCTGGCCCAGGTGTGGAAAAAAACCAGGGCCTTATTCCTGTTTTCCATCTCGAGGAGGTATTGAATCCACATAGCAAATACACAGCTAAAGTCCAGCTGACTTAATGCTGCATTGAGAGTGTTTGTGGTTCTGGTGGGCTGCCTTTGATGTTCTGCCTGCTCGTGGTTAATTTTTTATCAGCCTTTTTTTATTTTATCAGCTCACGTAATTACCTAGGAGCAGCCCCACGTGCAGTTTGGTGATGTTTCAAATTTCACACCTCACTGGGATGGACACTGGGGAAGCTGTCAGTGCAAAAGGAAGCTGGTCAAAAGGAAGGAGGAGAGTGGGAAGTCCTGCAGGAGCTTGTATGTGTGAGCTCTCTTGGGCAAAGTGGTCTATGCAGCCTGAGTGATAAGCAAATCCCATCTTTTCTGATGGGTCAGGCTGTGCCTGAGCTGGCTGAGAGTGTGACGGGGTCAAATAGGCATTGATTGTTTCATGGCACAAGAGCTGCTCAGTGGTCTCTGTTACCTTGTGTGGGGAGCTTGAGCTGTCCTCTTTCCTTGTTCCTGTGGAATAAACTCCTTTGGATGGTGAGTTAGCACAGGGGAAGGCCATGGGCACGAGCAGGTACTGTACACTGAGTTGTGTGTTTGCTGAAAACCTGCCTGTAGCTATTCCAAGAGGTTTTTTTTCCACAATCCACAGGTTTCTCCTGAGGAAAAATATGCTCCAGGAGATGGGTAGGGAGGCAAAAAGGGAACAGGAATGCTCCTCTTTCAAAGGAACACAAGATTTGTGTGGTCAGGAGAGTGGTGGGAAGCCCAAGGTGGAGTGTGACCATACATGTGGAAGGGTAGGCAGCCAGTCCCACCCCACACTGTGGAAGCTGCCTTCGTGAGGAGACCTTGCTGTGTGCGAGGTGTCTGCCAGGAAAGGTCTCTCAAGGGAGGCAGGGCTTTATTTGCCTCCATATGATGCAATTTAGGCAGGAGATAGGGCTGGATCTGCAGCAGGAGCATCTGGCATGTGCCAGTGGAGCCTCCTGGAGAATGGAGACCAAGCATGTAGAGAGCCTAGGCTAGGAAGCAGCTGGAGCAGGGCTTTGGAGACCCCATGTTTTGCAGTTGGCTACTGAGTTCTCCCCAAATCCTGAGTCTGGCTGGACTGAGAGCCAGAAGAGCTTGGCGATTTCCACTGCTGAGCCAGAAGCAATCCAGAAGGAGATGACCAGACAGTTCCCAACCACCAAACATCAAATGAAAGGAGATGTAAAGGAGATGTAGTGTCTTTGTCTTCTCACCTGTTTGCTGGTGGGCAAACAGCGACTGTTCACAGTAAAAAATTACCCTTTGTGTTCCCTTAATATTTTCAAGGAGTTCCGGCTAAATGGAGGTGACCTTCGCTCCCAGCTCCCATGCACGGGCTTAGCTCCAAGAACTGCAGTCAAACCACGCTGACTTTCAGCAGCTGGGACTTGGGCTCTACATTTAATGTCCCTTCCTCAGTGCTCATGCACTCAGTTTTTCTTGCCAAGATTATATTTGCTTTCCTTCCTCAAGGACTGCTCTAAATATCAGACTTTAAAACAATATGTCTTTTTTCCCCTGCAGAGAACAATATGATATGCCACTGTTGAATTAATATGTCCATGAGAAGTGAATATAATCTCCCCAGTAGATACCCTTTCCAAAAGATTTATGATTTAATAATTTTTTCTTTTATTACCGGCCTGTAACATATAGTTGTTTTACACCTAGCAGGGCTCCTTCCCATGGAAGCAAGCAAAGGTGGGGGGATCCCATCATCCTAATTCCAGCTCCTTGTTTTCCTCTCTCTGTCCCTAGCCTGCCATTTGCTGCTGATGCAGATTTCCAGAACATGGCTCCTGTCAAAACCTACCCTTGCCATATTCACATCTCACTGCTAATCTGAGAGTGCGCTGTGAGGACGGGAGAAGTTTTTGAATAATGTTTATGTAAAAATCAATGTCTCTGAAAAAATCTCCTCTGCTTCCTGCTTAGCTACTCCAGGCAGGATTTCTGGCTCAGGGTTTGATGTTATCCTCCTCATGGTCACATTCTGGCATTCTCTCAAATAAATGGTAGTAATGCCTCTGACAGCAGATTATGAAGTAGCAAATAACATTCGTTGGTAACACTTTTATTTAGTGGAAAGGGTAAGATGGAAATGAACTGTGAAGGGGAGACCCATCTTCTATAATTATTTGCTACACAGGTCATATTCGTAATTCCACCACCAATCGATTTCTCCTGAAAGCTCTCATTGCATGGAAAATAGCAAATTGATTGCTCTGCCAGCCCTTTCCTCAGTGGATTCTGCTGGAATTGTTGCCATATTATTGCTTGGCTTTGGGAAAGCTTGCTGGGATTGACAGAAAATGCCCTGCCTTGCAGGTGGACAAGACCTTAAACCTTTCTCCTGCTGTGTCTCTCTCTCTTTCATCCCTGGGGCTGTCCAAGGAACACTGGGATGTGGCACTTGGTGCTCTGGGCTGGATGACAAGGAGGGGATCGGTCACAGGTTGGGCCCAATGACCTCAGGAGCATTTTCCAACCTAAATGATGCTGTGACTCCATCTTTGGGTGGACAAAGCCAGAGAATGGTTAAAAGACTGGGTGACCCAGCTGAAGAAGACCATGTGAAGCACTCTGTGCTTTGAGTTGTCTCTCTGAATCAGAGCTGCTCACCATTGCTTGTCAGGAGGCAAGAGCTGATGGGCAGTGTCCCAGGCCGGACAGGGCCTGGAAAACACAGATCTCTCCCGGCAGCTTTTCACAAAGCTTTCGGCGTGTGCTACCTCAAACCACAGATGCTGGAGGCCTGTGACAGCCCAAGAAACTCAGCTTTATGCTGGAAAACATTCCTCTTCAATTTGGTCCTTATTGTTGTGGTGCTGAAGCTGAAAATGCAGCCTTGGAGCTGCAGCAAAGATGGAAACCAGCCACCGAGTGGCTTTTTGCAATAAAAATATAGTATCTCATGAACCTTTGAACTAGAAGATGTGGAGGAGGAGAGGAAGTCCTGAGCTGTGATTTCTCTTCTATTGCTTGGTTTAGTGGCTTTAGGCTAGGCTAGGGGAAGCAGGAGGCTTGCCCTAGGATGGGTTGTGGTTGCTCTGGCAGCCTCTCCGTGCATGTCTCTTCCTTTTTGTCCGCTTTTAAGAGGCCAGCTTCTTTCTGCCACAGTTTCTCTAGTGCTGGCTTTCCCACCCCCTGAGCAGCTTCCTCAGCTTGGGGCGCCTCTGCCTCACTCCATCCTTGTGCAGAGGAGGACTCTGGTTTCCTGTCCTCCTCTGCACAAGGATGCACAAGGATCTGTCCTCCTCTGCACAAGGATCCTCTGACAAGGATTTCACAGGAGCTGCCTGTGAGCACAAGAACCCTTCCCATCCTACAGTGGGAGGCTACTTCTCCCTGCTGTCTTCCCCTTGCCTTGTTCTTCGTGATTCTGTTCCAGACCGGACAGGACGAAGCTGGACAGACCAGCCCTGGGGCTTCCCTGAGGCTGCTGGTGGCACAGTTTGGCATTACATGACCTGATTGTTCCCTGCCTCTAGGGGAAGTGAAGCCAGGCAGCACTGCAGCTGCTGCCTGCTGGAAATATGCTGCTCGTTTCCTTTCTGCTGCTGTTTCAGAGGTGACTCCTGATGCAGTCATCTGTTTATTCCTTTTGTTAGTGCAGGGGCTTGTTCCTCCATCCATTCATCCATCCATCCATCCATCATCCCAGCGATGCAGTGAGGAACATGACCAGGAGAGGACAGAGGACCGGCTGTCTTGGCAGAGGGAGGAAGCGAGCACTGCCCATTCATCCCACAGGAAGCTGGGCTTCACCTTCGGACACTTCATGGATCACAGCCTGGCTTCCTTCAGGAAGCTGTCCTGGCCTGTGTCGTGGCCGGGTGGGTGTTTGCACTCCTGGCACTGTTCTCTGGCTGTGTGTGAGGCTGCTCCCACCTCACTCCTGCTGCACACAAACCCTCTGTTGTGCAATGGGAGAAATGTTTCCCTTTGTCCCATTCTGATACTTGCTGTGCAATCAAAATGCTCCCCCACCCAATATGATCTGCACTTTGCCTTTTTGGCCTCCTGTCTCACTCCCAAACCCGTGTTTTCCCAGCACTCTGAGCTGCCAACTTGACTTTTTTTTTACTTTTTATTTTTAATTTCTCTGTTGGATTGAGTAGGTAGGGCTGGGTGTCAGCTTCCATCTGCCTCCCAGCTGGAAAGGGAAGCCTTGAGAGAAAGGGAGGCTGTTTTCAGCCTGTGTTCCCAAAGTCAGTTGGGAAAGGCTGTGAAGACTGGGAGAAATTCAGGATTTTTTTCTCTCCCCTACCCCCACTAGTAAAAACTTGTGCTTTTGGAGAAAAAAAGAACATATTGCTGTAGTTCAGGCAGTTAAACAAAATATAAATGCATACCAAAGCAGTTAAACTATGATCTGGCTTTCACTGCTGCATTTTGCCCAACACTGAGATGTTCCCATAGACTCCTCCATGATGCGGTGAAAACTGCAGAGCTTTGCTTTCCTAAATGATAAAATGGTAAGGAAGGAACCTTAAAGCTCATCCCGTTCCACCCATGACATGAGCAGGGACACTTTCCACTAGCCCAGGTTGCTCCAAGCCCCAATGTCCAACCTGGCCCAGAACCCCTCCAGGGATCCAGGCGCAGCCACAGCTTCTCTGGGCATCCTATGCCAGGGCCCGCCCATCCTCACAGGGAAGAATTTTTTCCAATATCCTGTCTAACCCCACCCTCTAGCAGCGGGAAGCTATTTCCCCTTGTCAAAGTCCATCTTCAGCTGGCACTGGAAGGCACTTTAAAGTCTCCGCAGAACATTCTGTTTTCCAGGCTGAACAATCCCAATTCTCTCTGGGAGAATTGTCTTGTTTCAGTTGAATGATGGATCACCTGGACAGCTGCATCTCCAAGGAGTTGCTGGCCACAGCAACTGCAATCACATCTCTGGGATCACCTGCCTGGATTGGTGGCAGATACCAATTAATCATGGCAAGCAGGCAGCGCCTCAACCTTCTGCTGGTTTTATCTGAGGTTCCCAGCTCTGCTTGCTTTATTCTAGGGAGGCGGTTTTGTAACATGCAGATTTTTAATGACCAAACACCAAGCAAAATCTAGTTTTTGTAACAAAAAGGGAAACTGGCCCCAGCTCTTCTGTGAGGAACATGCTCCCCATAAAATGATACCTGAAAGGAGGAGCCCAGAGAGGGCAGCGAGGGCTCTGCCCTTGACAAAATTCAGGAGAGGGCAGGTTGCCTGTGACTCCTGGACATCCAGCAGCTTTGTGGTTCCAGTTGCTGGCTAGTATTTTTGGAGAGCTGTGGAAGACTTTGCACATTTTGATGGTATTTTCTGGCACACCAAGTAAGGAAAAACCACTCCACTTGCTTTTTTTGTCAAGTGACCAGAGTGCTGCTAGAGTACCTTTAGTTTTCGTTTGTGGGTTTTTTCTCCCCTTGGAATTTCAGAGCCTGATTTGGCCAAGTTCTTCAGTCCATGCTTATTTTTAAACCTAATCCTGTTGCTCTGACATCACCGTGCTTCAACCCCACCATCCGTGGACTTGGGGCAAGCACTCAGAATTCAAGCGGATGCTGAACCACTTTGCTCACCAACAGCTGTGAAGTTGGGAGGACCTCATCCAGAGAGTGTGGGGGTCAAGAAGGGAGATGAGGCACCTTACATCCCACCCTTTCCATCCATGGGATGGTGGGAGACTCATCCTTCTGTTCTTGTTCTCTGGCACCCAAACCAGAAAGGCCATCCAGTGCCACCCCCTGCCATGGGCAGGGACACCTTCCAATATCCCAGGTCACTCCAAGCCCTGTCCAACCTGGCCTGGAACACTTCTGGGGATTCAGGAGCAGCCACAGCTTCTCTGGGCCAGGGACTCATCACCCTCCCAGGGAAGATCTTTTCCCCAATATCCCATCTACACCTACTCTCTTTCAGTTTGAAGCCATTCTCCCTTGTCCTGTTAATTGCCTGTGGATATAGGATTATGTGTTTTTTGGGAAACAAAACACATGCTTTCTGGGGGCAGGTTCAAGGGCAAAACTTTAGCCCTGTATCTTCCAAAAAGTCGTGGTTTAAAGGTATCAGCTAAGCTGTATGTCCTGGCTGGGCAGTGGCTCAGCCACGCTGAGGTGATTTAGGATCTGTAGGTGGGTGTGGGCTCAGGAAGAGGCTAAGGGGGGTCAGCAGGAAGGGAGTCCTCCTGCTCAGGGGGAGGGTTTGGGGGCCAAGCCTTGCTCTGGCTCACCTGGTGTTTTGAGGCAGCCTGGTGGAGATCCCTGGGAGCTGTCAGCGCCGTTGTCAGGGCTCGGCAGGTGGGTGGACATCTAATCCCAGCATTTTCCTGGGACAGGCAGCCTGACTGACCCCCCTTGCCCTCACCTTCCCCGTGCTCAGGACCTGTGCAAGGAAGGGGGTTTCACTTTGAGTAAGTGACTCCTTGCTGCTTTTCCTTGGCATTAGCTTTTCTTGCCCGTGAGGATCTGCTGCCTCCCCTTGCCTTGCCTACCTCAATACTTCATTGTGGCAGGGAAAAAATAAATCAAAATAGAAAACAACTAGAGATATGCTGTTTTATTTTTTCCCCCTCTTACATGTTTTGTGCTTTTCCACCATTAAAAATCTTTTTTCTCTCCCTGTTTCCTCTATTTTCTCTTCCTCCCCCTTTTCCCCCCCTTCTCTTTCATCACCTTTTCCCCTCCCCTCTCTTCTGTACTTTTCCTCTCCTTTTTATCTTTTTCTTTTATCTCCTTTTTTCTTTTCCCTCATTTGTCACTTTTTCTCTTTTCCCTCTTTTTCTTTGTCCACTTTTTCTTTTTCTATTTTTTCTTTCTTTGCCCCTCTTTTTCTGCTTTCTCTTTTCTCTACTTTTCTCTTTTTCCTTCTCTTCTTTTTCTCTCCTCTTTTTCCATTCTCTCTTTTTCTTTCCTCTCCTTTTCTCATGTTTCATCTTTTTCTATTTTCCTCTTTCCCTCTCTCTTTTTCTCCTTTTTCCTCGTTTTCGCTCCTTTTTTCTCCCTCTTTTTATTTTTCTCCTTTTTCTTTTTCCTCTTCTGACTTTTCTCTCATTTCCCTTCTTTTTCTCTTTTTCTTTTTCTCTCTTCTTTTCTCTTTTTCTTTCTCTTCTTTTTCTCTCCTCTTTTTCTTCCCTCTATTTATTTTTTCTCATTTTTCTTTTTCTTTTCTTCTGCCTTTTCTCTCCTTCCCCCTCATTTTTCTCTCTTTCCCTCTTTCTTCTCTCCTTTTTCCTCCCTCTATTTCTCTCCTTCTCTCGTTTTCCTCTCTCTTTTTCCTCGCCCTTTCTCTATTTCTTTTTCTCTCCTCCCCTTCTCACTTTCTCCCTTACCCTCGCTTCCATCTCTCTCTTTCCCCCGCTTTTCCCTCTCTCTCTCTCTCCTCCCTTTTCCCCCTTTTCTCCCCTCCTTATCTCTTCCCACCGTACCGGTATCACCCCCTCTCCTACCGCGGGTGCCCGCACCCCTCGCTCCCGTTCCCAGAGACCCGCCGGAGCCGGGGCGATCCGAGCCGGGGCTGGGCAGAACCGATTCGCGGCCGTACCGGGGCTGGGCTGATCTGTCCATACCGGGGCTGGGCTGAGCCGATTTGGGGCCGATCCGAGTCGGGGCCGCCGCCGGAGCCGCCCCCGGGAGGCGGGCTCCCCTCACGGCCGCTATAAAGCGGCGGCGGCGGGGCTGGGCCGCGCTCACTCGCCCGGGTAGCGCTGCCGGCAGGCCGTGAGGTAAGGGCGGCACCGGGAGAGCCGCGCCGGGGTTGCGGAACCCGTGGGGGGTCAGGCCGCGGCCGGCCCGGTTCCCCTGAGCGCTCGCAGCCTCCGCCGGCTCCGTCGCGTCCCTCTGGGCTCGCCTTGGGTGGGGGGGAAACCTTTGCTCTTTGCCCCCACTTGGATTTCCCTAGCGGGAGGGTCTTGGGGAGCTTGGGGTGGCCACCGCTCCCCTGTGGGTGCCCCTGCATGCCCAGGTGCGATCCTTGGCTCCATTCCTTCCCTTCAGTTGTTGTTTCTTCAGCTCGGAGCTGCGGGAGAGTTTGAATGTGCCGGGCTCGGTCTCGCAAAGTCCCTTGCCGGTCATGGGTGTCCTCTTGTGGTGGCCACCTCCTCACGCTGGAGAGCCAGGACACGGGAAGGGTGAAGATGTGCGAGTGACAGCCCGCCCAGCAATCCTGACTTTTCCTGGCATGGGCCATTTCCTTCTCTATTTGGGAAGGGCGAAGCCCAACTTGCCCGCACCCCTAAGCAGTCGGGAGTCAGGTCTGAGTGCGGGCAGGAGCGGGCTGTGGGATGATGCTCTGGGAAGCTCCCCAAATTGTTGAGGGTTTGGACTCTGCCGTGCCGTGCTGGGCTGCCCTCCTGGGCAGGGATGCTGGTGCCTGTTTACTTTGTCACCGTCTGCAGCGGGTCCTGGGCAGGAGGTGGGATGGGGAGGGTGCAACCCTGCAGGCTGCATCAGCTCCAGGGACAGCTCTGGCTGTCTGGAGTAGGATTTTGGGTGCGTCTCCTTTCTGTCATGTCCTAATTCTTGCAAACTAGCAGTGACTGGATTTAGCACATGTGCCTGCCAGGTGAAGGGGTGATAGCCTGCAGGAGTTTTGCAGTGTCGTGGACGCAAATTACAGTCCCAGCTTCCTTCACGAGTTTATCGAATGCTGTGCTGTCTGCAGAGAGCGCTGAAGGTGTTTTTTTAGGAGCACGGAGTGGCTTTATCGAGTTTGTCTGGTGGGTTTCCCCCGTCCCTCCCAGCTAATCTGGGTGGGAGTCGAAGCTCAGGTTACAGCATCTAATCCCAGACTACAGCCCGGTTTGTCGGGCTATAATCTGTGAGCACAGCCCTCCTCCCCGGTGGGACATGGGAGGCCGGCTCGGTTTTGGGTTTTTATTGCTGCACTGGGGATGCGAAAGGCGCAGGCAAATGAATGCACGTGTGTGCAGCAGACGGGCCCTCAGAGTGCAGGCGGGCTGGGATTGGGCTGAGCATCCTTCGTGCTCCCTAACATCCCCAGGGTGGCTCTGAGCCAGCAGCTGCGATTGTGGTGGCCGTGGTGTCCCAGCGTTGGTGTCCCCAGCTTCAAGGGCTCTCTGCTGCCTTGTTTCTGCCTCTGTCAGAATCTGACACCCCTCAGTGAGGTTTGAGTTTCTTCTCCATGAGGTATACACTGGAGGCTTGCTGGTGCTGGGTGGTCACAGTCCTATCCTGAATTGGGGTCTTGGGATGTGGCTCTCTTCCCCTTGTTGGAGACCATGTGCCTTTCCAGAGAAGCCCAGGCACACTGATGCTACTTCTGTGGGGTGTCAGGGACGTAGCTGGCTGTTCCTCCTGCTCTGCTCCCCTTGCTACCCCCAAATACCAGCAGGAGACAGTATCCTTTGCCATGGGGCTGGAAGTTTTGTGGCTTTTAGGGAGTTTGCTTTAATTGCTGCAGGGTTTTGAGCTACAGGGACTTGGGGGTGGTGCTACTTTTCTCTGTTCATGAGGGGTTTGGAAAATGTGCTGGGGATGCAGTGGGACCCTGGGTGAGGTCTGGCAGGAGCCCCATCCCTCTGTCCCACTTGCAGCCCTGGGATGAAGTGAACGTTCCGGGGATGCATACACCTCTGCTGCCTGCAGCACCAGGGTGGTACTGGCAGCTCTAGGGGGGCCTGTGTCTCATGGGGAGAGGATCAGCCCTTCTGCCGTGCATAGTGTGGGTTAAATCGCTCCGCTTTCCCAGGACGATCACAGGATCCGCTATCCCAGGATGGAGAGCTGCCACTGTCTCAACTCCATCTTTAGCCAGTGTTTTAGCAAAATCTGTGCTTAATTTGGTCCGAATCTTGGCTCTTTCATCAGGCCAGCAGGATGAAAGCCATAGGCCAGATCTCCTTATGGGGCCAATTTGGGCCTGTTTGTGGAGAGGTTTGACCTCCACTGAATGTTTGCACGGCCCCCTCGTTGTTAGTGCCACCAGCTTCCCCTCTGCTGGGACAATAGTGCCTTGAGTGTCTCCCGGGTAATCTCCCCCCTTATCTACCTTCTCTTCTGCAGCCTCTGTCCCTGACAGGCAGGAGGGTGGGAGCTTTGGGAAGAGTCAATTATGCAGATGGAGAACGAGATGTGCTGTGTCAACCAAGGTCCCTTTTTGGGGAGAGGGGGTGAGAAGAGGATATTCAACACATCTGGCCTCCTCCCTGCTTACCTCCCCTCTCTGCTCCTGGGAACCCTACCAAGAGATCCTGTGGTGGAGTCAGGGATGTTTGGAGATCCCCTGTTGCTCTCTGTCACTTGGCCACACTGGCTTTGCCCCAGGCTAGTCCCTCTCCTTTTGGGGCTGTTGTCATGGGGAAGAGCAAGGTGGGCATTGTTGGGGATGCTGGATGTGTCCATGGGTGGGCTGGCTGACCTAATGGTCCAGCTCAGGTGAAGCCATGAAGGAACAAGGATCCATCCCTTGGAAACCCACCTCTGCAGCTTTATTTTGACATGTCCCAGGCTGGATCCTGTGCTCCAAAACTGGTCTAGCTGAAGCGTGGTAGGCACAGGCATGTGGGTGGTACTGTGGCAGCCAGCATTTTTATGCCGCTCCAAAAGCACAGAGTTCAAGAACCCTGTTCAACCCCAAGTTAACAGCCCCACTTAGGGTTTTGTGTGAGCCATTAAGGTCTGATGGGCTTTTTCTTTCTGCTGGTGAGGAAGTTAACAAGTTGCTTTGTCCACTGTCTGCAGGTAGAAGAAAGCACAAAGAGGCAGCAAAGGTAGATGTAGAAAAGCAAAAGGCTGGAAGGGAGGAGTTGTGGAGCCAACCACGATGGGGAAGTGTTTTGAAATCAAAACACTCTTCTAAAAAGAAAACTTAAGCCCAGCAGATCTACTCAGCAGTCAAGCTCTAAGTTTTTTTTTTATTTTCTCAACGCAGTGGAATAATTGTTAAATGCAGGGGATACTTTGTAAAATAGAATTCAAGGGAAGGGGGAAAGGGAGGAAGGAAGGAGCAGAATTTAAATTTAAGCTTGGATAGGGGGACAAAGCCCCTTAGTTCCCCACTTCTACTTAATGCAGCTGTAGCTGGGCTTGACAAGATGCTGACCAGAGCCTGTGGTAAATGCTTTATGGTACTGTGTTTTAGCCAGATCAATTTTACTGTGCTTGAGGGAGTGCAGATAAAATGGCTTAAAGATTCCCCTGCTGAAAGTGATAGGACTATCATTTATGTCAGAGGAGGCAGATTTAGTCGCCTGACATTTATTTGGCCACAGTGTACTTTGCAGATTTCACACCCGGGGATGATAGCCAACCTGATGATGTCAGATGTGTGCTGGAAGAGATTTTGTCAAGCAGATGAGTTTTGCTAAGTGTCTTGGTTGTTTTACTCCATGGAGCCCTTTAATGGAAGGTGCCTGGCAAGAGCAGGATGTTACTAAAGCGGCGTGTCCTGGTATGACACAGCAGCAGAAATAGCTCCATAATTTACGTCATTTCTTTCAATCCTGTTTTGCCTTTAGGTCATTTGAAGTCCATTCTGAGCGACCATGAGCGCGCTTGACTTGACTTCCATCCTGGATTTCCTGGAGACGGCCAACTTGACAGAGATCAACTGGACGTGCAACAATGGCGAGTGCATCACTGTGGATGCGACAGCATGCCCTGGCATGCTCAACAAGAGCGCCCTGCTCTACACCCTGTCCTTCTTCTACATCTTCATCTTTGTCATAGGCCTGGTGGCCAACTCGGTGGTGGTGTGGGTCAACCTCCAGGCCAAAATGACCGGATATGAAACCCACCTGTACATCTTCAACCTGGCCATCGCTGACCTGTGCGTCGTGATCACCCTTCCTGTGTGGGTCGTGTCGCTCGTCCAGCACAACCAGTGGCACATGGGGGAAATCACGTGCAAGATAACTCACCTGATATTTTCCATCAACTTGTACAGCAGCATCTTCTTCCTGGCGTGCATGAGCGTGGACCGCTACCTCTCGGTTGCCTATTTCACCAACTCCAGCAGCCGCAAGAAGATCATCCGCCGCTGCATCTGCATCCTGGTGTGGCTCCTGGCCTTCTCCGCGTCCCTCCCAGACACCTATTACCTCAAGACAGTCTCTTCCAACAATGAGACCTACTGCAGGCCCGTTTATCCCGAAGAGAGCTTCAAGGAGTGGTTGATTGGCATGGAGCTTATCTCCGTGGTGCTGGGCTTCCTCATCCCCTTTCCCATCATTGCCGTGTTTTATTTCCTCCTCGCCAAGAGCATCTCCGCCTCCAGCGACCAGGAGCGCAAGAGCAACGGGAAGATCATCTTCTCCTACGTTGTGGTTTTCCTGGTGTGCTGGCTGCCCTACCATGTGGCTGTCGTGCTGGACATCTTCTACAGCCTTCATTTCATCCCCTTCAGCTGCCAGATGGAGAACTTCCTCTACGCCACCCTCCACATCACTCAGTGTTTCTCCCTAGTCCACTGCTGCGTCAACCCCATCCTGTACAGCTTCATCAACCGCAACTACAGATACGAGCTTATGAAAGCCTTTATTTTCAAGTACTCTGCCAAAACTGGCCTCACTAAACTCATTGACGCCTCCAGAGTGTCAGAAGCAGAATACTCAGCTCTGGAGCAAAATGCCAAATGACTGCAACCCCAGAAAGAAACTTCCTTGACTCTCTGACCTGATGTGGGTTTTTTGTGTGTTAGTTTGGTTTCTTGTTTGTTTGTTTTTTTTTTTACCCCTTCCTTTCAACGTGCTTGTTATGAACGGGGCACAAATTCCAGCCTACAAAAGAGAGAAGACAAAGTGTAATGTAAGAGTAGCATCAGTTGCAAAGTGGAAGTGGTACCAAAATAAAAACCTTTTCTCCTCCTAGCCCAGTGTGGACTCCTCAACAACGCTATGCAAACGGAAATTACTTCCTAGCAGACAAAGCCATTGTGTAGCATAGATAACATGGATAAGCTTCTTCCACGTCTTGATTCCCTCTTGTCACCTTGTATATGTTTATATATATATAGTATGTCATATTTAAAAGCTTGAGACTTTATTTTCTGCCTCTTGGTGTACCTTGTACAATTGTATTTGAAAGTTAAATATATTTTTATCATGTATTTGAAGTATATTGCTGATGAGTGTATCCAGAATGCTGTAGTCTGAGTGTTAGGTGGCCGTTTGGCTGCAAGAGGATGCTGATAAATAGGATGGAAATGATCTCTTGGGAGCATCCTCCCTGGCTGGCATACTTTATGGACCATGGCTTTATGCGGTGTCACACCCACATGTTGGAGCACGAAATATATGTAGTGTAATATAGCTGCCATCATGTTAAAATCAACAATATTGTCAGAGTCCTTAACTCCTACACCTCTGCTTCACCAGGCTGTATCCTCCTGCACAGAATGAGTGATCTTACTGCTGAGAATTGTCTCTATTTGTAAGTTATTTTTGTAAAATAAAGATCTGAGAAAAAAAAAATACCTGTGCCTACCAGTGGTTTGACTTGCCAGCCTTCTTCTCAGGAAAAAAAAAATGCCAAAAAGGAGGAATCTCAAGGCTACCCTCTGTTCTTTGGTGCAGGAGCAGGCAGGTCAGTCAAAGTTTTCCTGGTGTTTGGTGGCCAGGAAGAACTGATGAAAGAATGGGAGATGGCACTGGAGTGTGGTGAGCAGGAAGGGTGGGGGGAGGAGTTGGTCTGTGCTGGTGGGGAAGGTAAAACAGATGGATTTATGAGGTAAAAGCTGCTAGGAATGGTGAAAACCTGTGTTTGTCACTTAGACGTAAACACAGGGAAGGAAAATACGGAAGTGTGCAGATGGAGAGGATATTTGGACTAATCCAGGTTCAGCCCTCTGTGGTTTTTGCTGGCGATGGAATTGGGGGCTTAGTGGTCCTGACAGCACTAATCCCTTTTTATCTCTTCTTCCCTTTGTTGTGGATTTGCAGGGCTGTAGTGTCCGAGTGTGGGGCAGGATCCAGGTGCTGTGGGATGCCTGAAGTGGAGCTTTAAGCTAGCATAGGACTTGAATCATGGTCATGTTCACCTCAGGACAAGGTATTTAATGTCAAATCAGTGATGTCTCCCAGCTGTGTTTGCTGCTCCAGGGCAGTGCTACACTTAAATTCCTGTTCAATCCAAGCATGCCCTCATCCCTCTGTGATCCCAACAGCCAAACAGTTTGGGAATGACTGTATTTTGTTTCTTTCTACATGTTCCATTACTGCCTCCTCAAAGGTTGTCCTGTAAAAACAGATGTTAAGTCTGCCATCCCTTCCTTGTACTGGTGTTGCTAGAAAAGCACCACTCTGCTCCCAAATGGGGAGAAAACCCAAAAGGAAAAGGATTTCTGGCTGCAGAGAAACTGTCAGGATGGAGTGCAGGCATAGCTTTCTGTGCTGATGCTTCTTGTACACTGTGGGTATTTTGAGCTTCCTGTAAATCTTAAGATGCTGCCAAAGTGTGAGGGAAGTTCTCCCTTGGGCTGGCACTTGAAATTGGTTAATGCTGAGAAATTAATCCCCTGCTGTAGCTGGGCTTTTCTTCCCTTCCCTCAGCATCCCTGTGTGCAGTTGCATGTTCTCCCCAAAGGTGCTGGATATAGCTCTGGCATCCTGCTCCTGTCTACCTGCAGGGTGTTGCTCATTTTAGAGCAGCAGGACTGTTTCAGTTCAGGTTCCCTCTCAGGCAGTAGGCTGTTCTCACGTGGTGCTGTAGCTTTACACTGGCAGAAACTCACAGAATGGTTTTTTTTCTTTTTCTCTGCAGTTTGGTATTCACAGAGCAGCGTCAGCCCTGCACATAGCCTGGGTGGTGCTGAGTGTTGGGGAGATCCTGCTGCTTAAACCACACTGATAAAGTCTCCAGGCCTCTTCCTTGGGGTGGTGAATCATGGTCAGACAGGGAGCACGGAAAGGTCAGGACCATGACCCTTGCTGTCAATACTTTGCACGCATGGATCCTTTCCAGCTCCTTGATGGGAAAACCTGGAGCTGAGGACTCGCCTTGTCCCTTGAAAGGACAAGGGAGCTGGGAGGCAGCACCCCCCACATCAGCAGTTTGGGAAGTGGGAACACCGTCCTCTCCAGGGATTGGCACTGCTGAGCAGCCCCGAGGTGGCCATGACCCTTCCCTTGTGGGAAGGGGGTTAGTGGGCAGAGGATGGGAAATACGTGAAGGGCAGAACAATACAGGGGGACAGGAGGGATGGAGTTTGTAATTGTTGTGTATTTCTCATTAGGACTTTGGTTTCATGCTAAAAATTCTCAAACTGGCAGAGGTGTGATAGCTAAAACTTGGCTGTGTTCTAGGAAGTTTTCTCCGGTGTGACACAATACGCCAGCTGGTGTTTGCACTGAGACCAAAGTGTGGATCTGGACTCCTTGGAGACTGAAACGAGGGAATTTATCAGCAGATAGCAGGTGAGTGAAAATAGGTGTCTTCTGTGATGTGACTGTGACTCAGAGTGATTGATGTGATGGATACTGGCACTCTGTTTGGCCAAACGTCTTGAGCCTGGAACTTGGGGTGTTCAGGAAGAATTTCTTCATGGAAAAAAGGTTGTTAAGCATTGGAAGCGGGTACCCAGGGGAGTGGTGGAGTCTCCATCCCTGGAGGTGTTCAAGGAAAGACTGGACGTGGCACTCAGTGCTCTGGGCTGGGTGACAAGGTGGGGATTGGTCACAGGCTGGTCTTGGCTGGAAAAGACCTCGCAGACCATCAAAATGACTCTCTGGTTCTGTTTTAGGAAGGGCCCCTGCTTCTTCCTGTTGCGGCTTTGTGGCTTGCTGTGCCTGGGGATCTCCCTTGTTCCTCTGACAGCTCCAGGTGTCCATGGGGATTCAGCTCTTGCCTTTTCCAGGAGGTCAAATTCACTGTATTAAGGCTTGGCTGGAAAAATGAGAGTACAAATCAAACATAATACATAACCTGGAGTGAGTCCTCCTGCTTAACTCTTGGGCTTTCTGGTGAAAGCATCTCCGTGTGCCTCGGAGGCAGGCACTGAGCAAATAAAAATACATCTGCTCCGTGAGAAAGGCTTTATTTCTCTTCTTCCATAGAAAGTGCAGTGCTGCTTTATTGTTCCTTAAACACAGTTTTCCTTTTATGAGCCATAAACGATGTTCAGGTGTAGCACAGTGACTTTAAATCAGCTCCTCTGGCATTCTGCAGACACTGTACTGTAAGAAACACCCAACTGGCCCCTTTCTCCCTGTGCTAATTCATGGCTTCAGTGCTGCTGACTTCAGGTACTCTCCTTTCACGTGTTCACTGAGCATAAAAGCCAGTTAAAATTCCTAAGAAGCAAGAAATAACTCAGCTGTGAGCAATATCGAAGCATGTGGGGGCAGGGGTAGTGTTGCCAAAGCCCAGCTCTTAATTATGTTTCTGAGAGTTTCTCCATGACAAGAGTGGAGCTGATACTTTAAAAAGTGAAGGGGTGTGGGGCTGAGCAGGGCACGATGCAATAGGCATGGGTTTTTGAGGGGAATTGGTGTGTGCAGAGCCCAGGGTTTGCTTTTAGCCTCCCTGCTCCATTAGGATGTGTGGCTGAAGAGCATCTGAGCCAGAGTCTGCTCCGACTTACACCCCAGATTTACAGTAGGATAATGCTGCTGATTTAAAAGGCGCTCTCTGGGATTTATAGGGCTTTTTATAAGCAGGATCAGGAATTTTAGCCATAATCCTGTGCAAATGTATGGTTGTGAGTGGCAATGATGTGTGCATCTGCATGGCTAATGCAGAGTAATACCCAGATACGTCCAGCCAGAGCTCAGAGTTGAAATCACAGCAGCAGAGCAGAGGATAACCATGGGAGTTTGCTCCCACAAAAGTACTTTTATTACAGGGTTATAATGGGATTCAAACCAGGCTCCCAAAGATCCTGGCATGGATAAGCCAGCTGTAATTCTAAAACATGTGGCTGACTCTCCAACACCCACTGTCACGAGAAAAATCAGCCTTCTCCCACTTTGGTGGTTGCTGTTTGAAAGCAATTTTTTTTTTTTCTCCATAGAAGTCTTGATCTCTTTGTTTTTATTGTGGGAAATAACATGCAAGGCCTTAGCTAAAGGAAATGCTGTAACTTCATTGTGCCAAGGAGGTGCCAACATCCCAGTGATATGAATCCAGGGAGACCCCTCAATCCTAAAATACTGAGCAGGATGGCACTGGAGTGAGCATCAGAGTAAGGCTTCTTGGGGTTTTTAGCTTACTAAAAAGGTACAAGAAAGCACTGGGAAACAACCTAGACCCTCTGCAGATGATGCTTCTTGTCATCCTCTGGTTTGAAGCCAGCTCCAATGATGGATGGTGCCTCTTGCCTTTAGGTTAAGGGGGGAAGAAATACCCCAAGCCCCTCTCATGTTTGCTGTCTGTACAGTGCTATTTCCAGACTAAAGAAAAAGAGTTAAATTACATTTTAACAGAACAATACTGACAACAGCAAAGGTCAGGAAACTTTTACACAAGGTCACCCTATGGACTGCAGCAGTGAAAGGAGAGACATCAAATACTTGGCCATGAAAGGCTGAAAAGAAGTAAATTCAGCATGAGATATTGAAACCCAAGCCTCTTTCATATGTGGCAGAGCCTTTGACATAGCAGGTTTACTGTTCAAGCTGAGATATGTTGCCTTGCCAACATATATTCTGAGTTATCCAAGCAGATTTAATGTTTTAGCAGTGGTGACTTTTCCCTTTTTTTTTTCTGGGGGGAGGGACACTTTTCTTTTTCTTTTCAAAAAAGAAAAAAATTGTTGCAGAAGATTTCAAACCTACCTAAGAAATTACCTTAATCAGTTTAGTTCCACCAATGAGTATGAAAACTCAGTTCTTTCTTTTTGCTTTCTCTGAACATTGTCTTGCCCGCATTGAGTGGGGTGACTGAGTCACAGCTTGAGAGAAAAGTGTGTTTTGTTTCTTGTTTTGTTGTGGGGTTTTTTAATCCATCGATTAAAGTGGCAGCTCTGTTTTGTCCAAGAGGATTGACGTGACTGACAAGTGTTTTGAATTTCTTAGTTCTGAGGTCTCCAAATGCATGAAAAGTGAATGACACACACACAAAAATGGAAATCTTTGGAAAACAAGCACCAACTACACACAAAAAACATAACAATTCTGCAAAAGGGTGACAGATGCTGCATTAATTCTGGGGTTGTTTTTCTCCCCCTCTCTTTTTCTTTTTAATAAGACAGTGTTTCTGGGCCACCTACAGGCACATTTGTGTCTCCTGCAGTGGGGAATCAGGATGCATAATAAGGCAAAATCATGGCTATGCATCAGGGTGGGTCTTTCTGCAACCCCCATCGTCACCAGCTCGCCAGGATCCATTCCCATCAGCTCCATGTCCGTCGGGGTCACTCTCTGGGTCTTGATCCAGGAGGCACATGACACTCCAATGTCCTCATTATTTCGGGCTTGGGCTGTAGGAGTCCCAGGGGACGGAAGCCATGGGGCAGGACTCTGTCTCCCATCCTGTGCATTCCTGAGAGCATTGTCCAAACGCTCCTGGAGCTCTGGCGGCCTTGGGGCCCATTCCCTGGGGAGCCTAGGCAGTGCCCCAGCACCCTCTGTGGGGAAGAATCTGTTCCAATATCCAGCCTGACCCTCCCCTGATACAGCCCCATGGCATTCCCTCCTGTCACTGGTCACCACAGAGTGACCAGAAGGTGTGAGAGGGAAGGAAAGGCACATTTCTGATCTCCCAAGCAGCAAGCTGGCTTCTCCCTTCTTCCAGTCATCCCATCACAACCTTGTTGTCACTCACTGTCCTGGGCAAAGACTGTTCAGCTCAGGGTTATCCATTACAACCACATGGAGTTAATCCAGAGAGTATTTTAATAATTTTTGCCTCCTGACAACATATCTGAGACCAGACCACCTGAATGCAGGATGTGACTGCATGGAGCAGCCCAGTAGCCCTCTGTGGCATGGCCCTGCTCCCTCCTGGCTCTCTCTTCCCTTGTGGCAGGGTCAAAGATGTGGGAATGCTGCACTGTGTGGAGGAGGCTGAGCCCTTGATGACACAATCTGGAGCTCTTGTCCCCAACTCAGCCACCCTGTTCCAGGGCTGGTTGGAATCTCAAGGTCATGCCTTTGGTGGGTGGCAGTTTTATAAAGAGGACTGGTGGTGGGGAGAGAGGTTTTCTTCCATTTCCTGTCCTGTCTGGTCTGGTGAATGCCAGGTTTTGGCTGAGGGTTTTGAGAGAGCAAGGGAAGCAGTCAGTTGGAAAGGCCGATCCTGCAGCTTCCCCTCAGTTCAGCTTCAGTGCTTCCTCATGGCTGCTTTATGGGAAGTTGGCTGGCAGAGGAGAATCCATACCTTCCCTTTGCACTCCATCCATAAAACACCAGAGTGTTTTGGATTCCTGCTTCCAGGAGAGAATAGCTCTCATTGTACTCCTGAAGAATAAAACAGGAGAGGGAGAGGGAGACTCTTCCCCGCGCACGCTCCAGCTCCCCTGGCTGAGCAGCAGCTTCGCTTACCCACGTTTCATTTTTGGCATGTTTCAAGGCTTTCTAAAACTTGCCTGAGTTGTGTCTGTCTATGGAACAAATGCCAGGCATTCTTTGCTCAATCTAATTATGGGATGAGGGTGATGGAGCCTAGGAGATCCCTGGGAAAGGACGGAAAGTGGTTTTTCCATCAGCAGCCCTGGTAGTTTGCTGTCTTCCCTGGACACCGTCTCAGCTCCTTTGCATCTGGTGATCTCTTGGCCTTGCTTTTGGCAAAGATACTTCAGGATGAAAGCCTGGATTTTAGGTTGGAAACTCCCAGACAGGTGAACACCCTGTGTGTCTGAGAGGGGTGACTGCTTGGCTCAGCCCCTGGAAGTCTGGATGCAAACCAGAAGTGCATTAAGCCTTCTCCAAGAGCGAGGAGTGGAGGGTGTTCACATTTTGAAAAGTTTTCTGAGCTTTCCAGTGTCTGCTGCTTCCAGTCAGGCTGGAATACAAAAGTGCAAAGGTCCGTGAAAGTGATTAATAAGGAACAAAAACCAGAGCCTGAGACAGGTTCAGCTCCATGACATCTCTGAAATTGTGAGCTTGCAGCAGTCTCATGCTTTCCTCAGGTAGGTTTGCTCTTGGAGAGCTGGAAATCCATTTTTCACACTGCATTCGGTTCCAGGTGCTGTTTGCATAAGAGTTAGGGATGTCTCCAGATGTAAAATTCCCAGTGTCTGCTGGCATCCGTGTCTTACACCCTTTATTTGTCCAGAAAGTCTGGTCCATGCAGTCTGGGGAAGTGAAGGGGATTTACTTGCAGGGTGGATAAGTGCTCCTGTACGTGTGGCCTTCTCCCTGAGCTTCCCATAGATCTGGTGACAACCTCTTTGCCTGAAGTCAGTGAGAAATTCCCAGACACTTCTCAGCCTGGATTTCCTCCTAGGAAGTTTCTTGATTCTCTTCTGCTCTGTGAGACCACAGCTTGTTGCTTGTTGGGAAGGAGAGGCTGTTTCACACTTGTGCCAAGGAATGTCTATGCAGGAAAAGATGCCTTTGGAGGTGGTACAGCCCCAAAGACGAATTGTTGTCACACAGACTGTAAAAGGAAGCAATATACAGTCCCAGAAATATTACTTGGGATCTGACAAATCCCTTCTCCTTCCCTTTGGTAAGTCACCAATCCTTTCCACTTTACAAGCAGTTGGAATACGTCCACATCGCTGAGGAGCTGAAGCTGTCTCAGCTTGTAGGGTGATGGAAAAGGGAACTTTAAATGAACTGCAGGTTTGTATTACACATGTTGCACACACTGTACCTTCCTGCAGGGAGTTGTCTTGAGCTGATTTAATCACCTTTCCCCTTCCACTGACAGCTGGAGTTGTACATTAGAGGAAGGTTATAAAGGAGAACAGTTCAAAACAAGGCTCTGAGGTAACCCATCAACCCATTCCTCGTAGGAGAGGGATGGAGACAACTGCTGGGGGAAGAGCAAAGCTGTTGACTGTTTCCAGGACCTGTGGTTCACGGCTAAGGAAGGGTTTTTTTTTCCCCTTTGCTGCTCTAAGATATAAATTAAGCTGCCCTCTTAACCAGAAACATGTTTCAGTTCTGATTTTGAGTCGGCTCAGATGTTGTTTGAGCTTTATCATAGTGTGCAGCCTCTCTGGGTGCTCCTGTTGTCCCTTTGCAAGGAATGAAGGCGAGAGCTTGGATGTGGGAGAGCCAAGAAGTTCACATTGAAGTGGAAGGCTGTTTTTAGTAGCAGCAACTGCTTGATAGCCAGCACTGCATTCACTGGGATGGATAAAACTGATAAGGTGTTTTTCTGGTTTGACTTCACTGTTCTCTGCCTCCTGTGCTCTTCTTGCTCTCCTCCTGTAAACCTGAGGCTGGGAAAGCTCTTTTTCCTCCAATTCCAGGAGTCTTATCTCTCTGCCTTACAGCCAGGAGCAGGGCCCTGTCCTATCTGGTGCTGCAGGCTCTGGGTGAGCCAGCCCCTGAAATCCAGCAGGGCTGGAACAAGCACCAAGCTCTCTGCTCATCTTTTCCAGGTCCTTTTCTGCTGAGGGATGTTTCTCTGGGCTCCCTGATGCACGTGACAAGGGGTGATGCTTTGTAAAAGCCATTTTGCAGCTGGTAAGTGCCTCAGGCCTCCCTGGTGCACTGGTGGTCCCACTGCCAGCAGCATGGGTTTGTAGGAAGTGATATCTCCTGTTAGATTATCCAATAGATTTGGGGAAAACCAGACAAGCCACTCTCCATGATAAGAGCAGGTCTGCTTTTCCCCAGTTGTGTCTGTGCTGGTTTCTCCAGTGTTGTCTGTGCCTCATGTACTGATAAAATCCATGTGCTCCCCGGAGGGATTTGCCTGCTTTGGCAGCAAGCCTTGAGCTGCTGGAGTCCAATTCCTACACCTCCATCTGGAAGCCCCTTGGTAGGTGATCCCAGCCCAGGTGGGGGCTTCCCACCCATACCTAGCTGTTCACAAAGATGTGGAGGTCTCTTCTCTTGGCTGTCACTCCTGGAAGTGCCTTTTCCTTGTGGCGCCTGAGGGGGAGGTTCCCCTCAGCCCCTTCCAATCCATGTTTGACAGACTGTACCAGCTTCTTGTGAAACCCCTCCTAGATAATTGAAGTCTCTTTTGGTTTACAGTGCAATCCACTGACATTTTATTCCTTCACCACCAGCAGCCAGTTGTTTCTGTGCAAGTCTAATGCAGGTTAGTGATGTGTCATGGAATAAAGTTATAGGTTTTTCTCCAGTGCCAGACACTTGGGAGCATCTGGTGAGATAGAGAAGTATCCAGCATGGATAAATCATGTTTAAAAAGTTTGCAAATATTAACTGCTTGTTAAACTGCTTTATTTTTTCTTGTGTGCATGCTTCCACCTTGGGGGGCATCTCCCCAGCTGGCTGGCAGTGAAAGCCTAGCCCAGAGTATGCTCTGCTGGAAAGGCAAGAAAGTAGTGGGAATGTTCTGCATTCCGTTTTATACCTCATTTACTAGAGATTGCCTTTAAAAGCTGATTGTTCAGCAAAAAAAATAGGTTTCCTTTACTCACTTGGCAAAGGAAATATTTTGCGCAGGGTTCTTGTCAGAGCATCTGTTCCCTTTGTTTGGAACCCAGCTTCTTGAGCTGTGCTTTGTAAATGTTTAGTGTATCATATTACTGATCTGGTAATTCCCTGCTCCTTCTAAAAATAGGATAGGATGTCTTCTCAGCTCCAAATACATTTGCCTGTTGGGATTGGAGTTTTCCAGCTGAGGTGTCTGCCTTGGACCAAGTTCTGGAGAAACACCAGCTCAGAGTGGAACAGTCACTCCTGAGAATAAAATTCTGGAAAACCAAATAATTTTCCATGCTGAAGCAAGCCTGTCTCTTATGGAAAAGGCAAAGGGGGAAGAAGAGAGGCTGTATTAGAGCTTTCCAGTTAATTCCCTGAATATGCCTCTACCTGGACCACATTTGATCTTTTCTCTGAATTGTCCTTAGTTTGTGCAAGCCTGAGGGCTTTGGCCACAAAGAGATGAGTAGTCTGTCCTTGGGGGAACTTTATCTCCTTTTGGTGGCTTCAAGTGAGATGAAAAGGGGCACTGAACTGGCTGGAAACATGAGGAGTTTGCAGTTCATGCTTTTATCAAATTTAAGAACATTTTAAATACAATTTCTTTTCTTTTTAAAGACAGACCATATCCCAAAATCAAAGAAGTTATATGGTTTCCAGAATATGTTAAAATCTGGATGAATTAATCACACTGGGGTGTCCCTGGGACACACCTAAAATCATGATCAAGTTTTGTCTCCAGTTCTGGGGCCCTTATGAGAAGGACCTTGAGGGGCTGGAGTGTGTCCAGGGAAGGGAACGGAGCTGGGGAAGGGGCTGGAGCCCCAGGAGCAGCTGAGGGAGCTGGAAAGGGGCTTGGCCTGGAGAAAAGGAGGCTCCGGGGGACCTTTCTGGTTCTGCACAGGGCAGAACTCCCTGACAGGAGGGGACAGCTGGGGGGGGTCAGGCCTTGGGAAGGGGCTGCCCAGGGAGGTTTGGAGTCCTTATCCCTGGAGGTGTTCAGGGAACACTCAGTGCCCTGGGCTGGGTGACAGCCAAAGGTTGGACTCAGCCTTGGAGGTCTTTTCCAACCTAAATGATCCTGTGATCATAAAACCATCAGGACCTGGAGTCACCTGCTTGATAAAAAGACAGAGCTGAACTTTGTTCAGGACCCCCAGCGGTGGCAGCCTGGCAAGGAACAGCACCAGTGGGCAACTGGTGTGGCTGCTGGGAAAGGAGCATCCCAGTTCTGCAGGTGATGGGCAGCTTGGACTTTTAGGCCACCTCCAGCCTGGGGCCTGCAGAATGTGCCAAAGGGGCAGTGGCTGGGGGGATATTCTGCTGAAGAGCCTGTCCCCCTGTCCCATTGCAAATGGGAACCAGCAGGAATTGTGTGTTGTTGCCCAGCCTCTGGTAGCAGTGACACAGGGCACAAACAGCCTGGGGGTCAGGTAGCTGCCTGGCTGCTCTCACAGAAAGGAACCAGTGGTGCTTTTCTCTTCAGGGTAGCTCTGAAAGTGAAGATATTCAAAGCTAAACAAAACAAAACAAATTATCGTGTTTACATGAGCTAAAGCCCCAACCTGTTTTTCAGCTGAAATCTCCCACCAGGTTTTCTGCCCAGACCTGATGAAACAGAAGGCTGTGAGTGGGGTATTATGGATAATTTCTGGATGCATTATATCCCAGGGATTTACTCTGGGGAGTGATGCAAGGGGACATCTCCCCTGGAACACCCTTTATGTTTAATTCACAAGCGATTTGATGAGAACAAATGAGGACGGGTGTGATCTGCATGAGAAAAGCTCGGAGAGGGCCAGGGAGAGGCTCCAGCTGCAGCATCCCACTCGATTCCCTGCTTGCTGCAGGGTGGCTGGGTGGGCTCGGGAAGGCCACCTTGGTGGCAGCCCAGCTTCCAGGGAGAGCAGCAGAGGCAGCTGAGTGCCTCCCAGAGAAGTTTTGGGAGCCAAGGGCAGAAAACTTGCTGGATTAACTGGTCCAGCAAGCCCTGCTCAGCAAAATCTGAGCTTATTCTGCAGGGCTTGGCCTCAGCATTTATGTTTTGGGGCAAAGAATGGCCAAAGCCTTGCAAGGCATTATTATCACTCATCATGCACAGCAAAAATGAGCTTCTGCAGTGCTGCCCTTCCAGGGACAGAGGCAGGGGTGGTGTTTGGGTGATGCAGGGAGCGCCAGGACCAGGATGAACTTCCTGAGGATTTAGGCAAAGGTGTAGAAAGGCAAAGAAAATTCCTGTGGAGTCAGAGGTGGTTTTGACTGCTGCCTTTCAAAGGAGATGGCCAGAGGTTGGAGAGTCTGGCCACTCTTCCCAGTTTTGCTGTTTTATTCCTTCCAATCCCAGCACTGACCAGGAGAGTTTGGTACCCCAGATGCTGTTGCCTCTGGCATCCTGTTGCTGTTGGCAACTCTCCTACCCCCATGGATGCTTGTGGCTTTTTAACTAGTGTGAACGGAAGGGCTTCTGCTGGGGATACTTCTCTTGGAGCTGACATTTCCCTCCTCTCTCAATTACTCCATCCCGTGCTTCTTTTCAATCCTTCTGGAAATCTTTAGGTGCAAGGGCATTGCTCAGCAGAGTGTTTAGCCCAAGCAGATTAGGGAAAGGCAGGAAGGGCTTCTGATTGTGCTCTATCTGCAGCATAGGTGTTAAAGATGTATTTGTGAGCCAGTCAGAGAAGAATGCCAAGGAAATCCTGTTTGGGTTAATCTTGTTTAATTTTATAATAAAAACCAGATGGCTGGCCATCTGGTGCTTCTTGCAATCAAATATCTCACAATTAACTGTAATTTACTTGCCCTGAGACTTCCATGGTCTTCATGTGCTTTTTTTCCCCTCCAACCTGAGCCTGTGTGGTCCCTTCCCAGAGGAAAGCTGAGCATGAGCCTGTCTGTGGAAAGCTGTGATGCAGGGGCTCCCTGGAGGCATCTGCTTTCCTCCTGGATTTTTCCCCCAAAAACAGAGGTTAGGCAGCACATCTTGTGCTTTTCTGACCCTGTAGGACCCATGTTCAGGATAAGCAAAGTGAAGGACTGTGTGAACCTATGGATGGATCATTGCAAGGTGTACAAGTCAGCACTTAAGGGGAATGTACAAATTAAATCTACATTTTTCACCAGACTGTGGGATTTCTTCAGAGCTCAAAATGGTTATACCTAAAGTGGCTTTGCTGCAGCAGTTGAAGTTGCTGGTTGTAATTAAATGAGATGCAGGCCATCCTCACCATTAGGAGAACTTTCTGAGGGAATTAGCAACAAAACGGGATGCAGAACAAAATCCATGGAGCAGATAAAGAATCAGAGAATCACAGGATGGTTTGGGTTGGAACTGACCTTAGAGATCATCCAGTTCCACCTCCTGCCATGGGCAGGGACACCTTCCACTATCCCAGGTTGCTCCAAGCCCCCTCCAACTGGCCTTGAACATTTCCAGGGATCCAGGAGCAGCCGCAGCTTCTCTGGGCACCCTGTGCCAGGGCCTCCCCACCCTCACAGGGAAGAATTTTTTCCTAATATATGCTAATTTTCTGTGCAGTCTTTACTCCAGGAGTTTGAGAGACCCCCCAGGATTCATTATTCCCAGAGCTGACACTGGCCTCTTCAGGAGCTTCAGGTCCCTTGAATATGCCCTTCGCTAACCACATCTGTAGCTGAGCAGCATCAATAGTGGATGGGAATAAATGAATTCCAGATGAGAACTCTGCATGCAGGTAGGTAGAAGCTCTCCAGGCATTCCTGGGTGATTGCTGCCTGTTAACTATCCCAATATTTTTTTGCTAGCAGAAAAAGAAAAAAAGAAATGAGCTTTTCCCTTCCTTCTCCTCCAAAAAATCAGTTTGGTATGCACTCATGTAATCAGGCCATGGAGCTAAAGGATATATGCAGATACTGGGGTACATTAGTGCTGCTATGCTCCACCTCCAAGCTGTTGATTTAAATACAGAGAAGCCTTCTAAAGGGCTCATTTCACCAGGGTTCCCCAAGGGAGTGTCAGGGCAGCAGTGGGGTTGATGGAGTCAGCAGGGGTAGGGTTTCACACTGCCCCAGCTGCCAAATGATCCCATCTCAGCCCAGGAGTGGATCCCACATCCACAGCCTGAGCACCTCACCTTCCAAACCAGACAGGGGCAGCTGGGAAAGCAGTGATTAGTGGAATGGCACAAGCACACAGGTCAGTTAAATGGTTATTCTTATTAATGGGGATTATTAGAGCAGTGGAAAGGTGCTGCATGTGATGATCCAGGAGCTGTGTATATAGAATGATATAGAAATGCATGAGCATTTCTAGGCAAGTGCTGCTCAGCTCACAGCATATTTTGGACCTGCTTCCCCCTTTTCTTTCTCTCTTTTCCCTGGGGGGACCAAGGCAGACTCTTTGGCCCTTTGATGCTGCTTTCCCCTCACCTAATGCAGTTTTTGGTTTTTTTTTTAACAGTGTCTTTTTCTGAAGAAGGAAAAGGATGGATGGGACTCGGAGCAGCCTGGTGTAGTGGAAGGTGTCACTGCCCAGGGCAGGGGATTGGAATGAGGTTTTTCAGGTCCCTTTCAACCCAAATAATTCTGTGATTCTATGATCCAGTGATGGCAAGTAATTCCACAGGGTTTTCCTGAGGGATGTGCTGCTTGGGATGTCACTAAGGGTGTGATTAAAAGATTGTGCTTGAAAGATTATAAGCTTTGCTCCAAACTGTGCTCCAAATCCAATCTTCCCACCCACCCAATGATTTATGTGGAGTAGATGGAGGCTGTGGGGCTCTCCAGGTGGGATTGCTGCCACACGAACACGCCCCCATCCTTGTTCCTGCACCTAGCATGGCACAAGCACCCACCACAGGTTATGTTTGGTGTGTGTTCTGCCCAAGGGTGTATGGAACACGAGGCTTGCTCAGTCCTGCTCTTCTCCCCACCACTTGGACACTTGAAATGATTGACCTTGCAGGTTTCATCACCTCATTCCTGCCTCTTCCCAGGCTGCAGAAAGCCTGGATGCCCAGCACACCTCTGGCACTGCTTTGCAGGGTCTGTGCTACCCCTGCTAGGCAGAGGAAAGCCGAGAGGCACTGGGGACAAATAAATGCTGCTGAATCAGTCATGCCAGGAAGTGGACCTTGTTCTTGAGGGGAGCTGGATCTTGCCAGCACAATAGCTGGATTATAAAGCCATTTCCTCCAATTACCTTCTCTGTCAAACCTCTGCATCATCTAGCACTGGGAGAGCTCGGATTCAAATTCATTGTGAATTGGGGCAATTACACCAGAGATTTCTAAATTAATATCCTGCCAAGAGGAATTGAGCTTGTTTTTTCCAATCATATCAGTTCTGATTTGCTTGTCAGGGAAAACTTGGGCCTGCCATCTGTTTTCAAGAGCACAGGGTAGGGGAGCTGTGGGTTGCTCAGCCCAGTGCAGTGAGTCTGCAGTGCAGCAGCTGCAGGGAACTTTGGGGGGAAAATGGAAAAAATTAAGTAAAAGGGCTTAGTGGGCCATTCCTGGCACCTGGGAAAGAGCAGAGAGGAAGACCAGAGGCACAGGGTGCTGGTAAGAAGGAAAAAGAGGGCGTGACCTCTTCCTTGGAACAGTGGGAATGTGCACAGCAGAGTGGACTGGGATGAATTACTGCCCTCTTCGCATCTGCCCAGTAGAGTCATCAGCCATTCTGGTTGCATTATTCATGGTCTGTTTGCTCCACAGGCTGGTTTAAACATATTCAATTGAATGCCAAAGGACTCCTTTGCACTGCAAAACCCACAGACCTTAACATTTCCAGGAAAGGAGCGGCTCCTATGGCACTGAGCTGGGCTCTGTCTTACCCTAAATGCGTGGATTTATGAGTTGGGATGGCCTTGGGAAGGAGACCTCCACAGCTGATGATGGGAATGCTGTGGGAAGGTAGGATGTGGAGGAGTAGGGGAAATTGGGATGGTCTGCATAACCTTATCCTGTTGCTAACAGACTGGGACAATCTTCAGAAAGAGGGAGGTACAGGATGTAGGGCAGGGCTGTGTGGTGCCAGGGAACATCTTGATGCCCGGCATGCCTCCTTCTGTAGGAGCAGATTTGGGCGACGCTTTGTGTCCTTCCTTTTGGCTCCCAGTGGGTGGAGGAGTCTGATGGGGTGGCCCAGAGTTGAGCCCCCCACCCCTAGCCAGTGCCACTGGGGCTGCACAGCTCCTTTGTCACACCAAACGCTGTCCCTGGGCACTCAGCCAGGGGTCACCCCTCTGCAAAGGCCCCGTCAGCCCTGGGTGCCAGCGTTCCCACCCAGACCTTGGGAAAGGACACCTGCTTCCCCTGGGCATCCCTTGCCACCAACTGCAGCTGCCAGCCTGGGGACTGTCCCCGCACCTGGGGCTGTGCCCCTTCTCTCTGAGCCCTGTCCAGCTGGCAGCAAAGGGTCTGGGGGCATGCCCAGCTGTCGGTGCCAGCTGGGAAGGGGGAGGCTGCTGCTGTACTGGTGGGAGTTTGGAGAGGTTTCCAGACCTGTCCCCTGTGAGCTGTTTGTACAAACCATCTGCCTGCCCGGGGCACCAAGCACCCCCACTGAGCATGTGGGGAGGGTGGTGGAGCTGGAAAGACCATGACCATGGGTAATATCCTTCTCCCTCAATATTATCCCCACATGCTGCCTGTGACTGGCTGCACTTCTCAGCTCCTCACAGAAGGCTGGGAAGATGGGCAGCTCTCTGGGTGCCCCAGCAGCTGGGGAGGTGTTGGTGGTCAGTGCTGGGAGCTGTGTGGCCACCCCGTTTTTATCACCCCCTGCACACCCAGCAGCCAGTCCTTATCTCTGTTCCCAGGGCTGGAGTTGGAGAAACCTGTCTGTGTCACCTTGCCCGCTCTCTCCACCCTGCTGTGCCTGGCTGGGCGCTGGGGACATTCCGGGTGCCACGCTGGGAAATGCACTCACGGCTCCCGGGGCCTCCCTCAGCCAGGGCTTTGTAAATCCGAGCAGATGTGGTTCAGAAAACTTCAGCTTTGAGGCATGCTCGCTCTTCAGACGGCTTCCGAAGAAATTTGCACTTCAGTGGATGTGCGGGGAAAATGGTGTTTTCAAAGTGAAAATGAAATGGAAACCAGCCTTCCCCCTCCCTCCCCCCAGTGAAGCAGCGTTTGCAAAGTGGGGCCTCTGTTTTGAGATATTTGAAGCACACAGACATCCTTCTTTCTGCTTCTTCCGCTTTGCTGTTCTTTTCTTTGCTTCTATTTCCCTTATTTTCTTTATGTCTTGGGTCCATTCCCAGGCAGCTCTCAGCTCCCCTTGTCACTTGTAGGGCGTAGGGTGTCAGGATAGGGCTGCTGAAGGGTTGTCTAGCATGTTAAATCCTGTTATTTTCCATTTTCTTGGGGGTAAAATGTGCTCAGAACTGAAACTCTCTGTAGAAACTTTCTGCTTTGTCCATAAATCAAGCATAATTTATGCCTGCTTCCCTGGGGCTGTGCCTGTGAGCCTTGGGTCCTGCCTTGCTTGGGAAGGAAATGGGATGGCTCCCCAGGAGCTGCTGGCTTACCTGTGAATAGGGAGCCTGCTTGAACTGGCAACTCCATAAAATCCTCAAAATCCTCACATCCTGCTGCATATCCTTCCCTCTCTGGCTGAGGAGATGATGGGAGGTCCTTTTGACAAGTGGATGTTCAGGACAAGGGGCAGTGGATTCAAATTGACAGAGGGCAGGGTTAGATGGGATATTGGGAAAAATGAGGGAAAATCTGGGAAAAATGAGGCACTGGTTGCCAGAGAAACTGTGGTTTCCTCATCCCTGAAGTGTCCAAGGCCAGGTTGGATGGTGCTTGGAGCAGTCTCGGATAGTGGAGGGTGTCCCTGCCCGTGGCAGGGGTTGGCATTGGATGAGCTTCAAGGTCCCTTCCAACCCAAACCATTCCGTGATGCCACGTGCAGCGCTGCTGTGCCCACATGGCGCATTTAAGGAAGAGACATTGTGCTGTGTGAACTTGTGTGTGCACATGAGCTCTGGCACGGTGTCTGGAGCATGGGGACCTGGGAAGGGGGGATGCGGGGGGATCCCCGAGCGTTGGAGTGCACAGAGAGGAGCAGAGGCTGTGCCGGCTGCCAGCTGTGCATCCCAGATCCTGAATCCTGTGGTTGAGCCCTCAGGGATGCTGTGAGGGTGGCTGGACCCGGCTCTGCGCGTCGGTGGCCACGAGATCCCCGTGTCTGTGCTTTGTATGAGGAGCTGCTCGCAAGGCCTTGGCTGAGCCAAAATCTCCTTTCAGGGGAGGGAGAAGGGAGCAGATGTCTCATTCTTGCAGCTCACAATGCGGCCTTCCCGGCGCGGCGATCCATCAGGGGGCTTGGCATGGCCCCACAGAAAAGCCCCTGACACATTTTTACAGCAGGGCCAGGTTCTCACCGCTTGTGTACATTGGTGCCCCTTGACAAATAGCTCTTGGCTCTGGTTTTGTTCAGAGTCATGCTGGTGTCAAGCACGGGGCTCCCATTCAAGTGCCCACTAACAGTGGCCCACAACTTGCCACTTCCTCCCCTTTTCTTGCTTTGTTTCCCCGCAACAGTCACTCAGGAATCTTTTTTTTTTTAATTTTTATCTCATTGGGTATTTTTAAAGACAATTTTCAAGGAGCAGAGCAGCGCCTCTGTAACACGGGCCATAAACTGCTCTGGGAGTACATGAGGTGAGGAATTCCTGTTTGCATGGTTGTATTGCTGACACGATATCTAATTGTTTTTGTTTTTTTTTTCTTTTTTTAAGGCAATTTTTCCAACAAGTTGATCTATGGAATTGGCTGGCAAAGCCTTGAATGCATTGAGAAATGCGACTCCTAAAATGGACCAGTGCATCATTGATGAATGGTTCCTCTTTGAACTGGAAGCTGTGCTGGTAAAACCCATGGGATTCAGTCAAGCATCCCTAGGTGCACAGTGCCACTGTGGTGTTCTGTGGGGAGCTTCTGGTTATTAAACTTTGGGTTTATAACTGAAGAGTCCTTTGTATCCCCTGTGCTGCAGCTTTGTGCTGTACCTCTCCATCTGCAGTCCCCCTCTGACTTTAGCGAGTTTGTTGTCTGCTCAAGAGAGCGTTTTCCATCACTTGGGCCTGGAAGGGAAGAGCATTTATGGAATGGGGAGTGTGAGGCACCAGCTCAGCACATACCAGAGTGAGTATGTAAGTGCTTGCAGGTCAGAGACGGAAGTACACAAGTGGTCTTGATCATCCTAAGCTACTCTGTGTTCCCAGGTCCAAGCTGAGAACGTGCAGCACGGCTTGCACAGGAACATTTTCAGCTTGTCTAAGGAGAGTTTTCCTTCTGCTCTGGTCTTGCATCTCCTTCTAATTAGTCCCAGCCTGTTAATGGACTTAGAGCTGCCCAGCTCTAAGTGGCAGCTCTAAGAACTCATGTTGACAATGCTGCGGGTTCGTAATCTCCTTATGGTCTTAGCCTCCCTTCCCTTCAATTCTGGCAAGTCCATTGTGATGTCTGTGACCTATCAGGGTTTCTCTCTCCTTCTGTGTCTGGTGATGTCTCCTGGTGACGTTGACCCTGCTGCCATCATTATGGAGGGTTTTGGTAGTCCTTCCTATGCCTTACACTTTGTCTAGAGATCAACTTCCACGCCAACCCTTAAAGTAATCTGCTGCTTCTTTCCAGCCAGGTAAAGCCTGTGGGGATCCTGTGGCAGATAATGTGAGAGTCACATCTGGTAATTAGAAAGTCAGAATCTGTAATTAAATTTTCTATAAAGCTCTCAACCCCAAGGCGTGCCTTTATCCCTCTATTAATTAGCACAGGGAAAGAATGCTCCTGTCTAGAGTCAGAGGACAAAAATAGGAGCAGGGACGAAACAGAATTGGCTCCTTTGAATGATAAATATTGTTCCCTTCATGCCTTAAATAAAATGAGAGCTTGGCTAAAACCAGTGGGGTTTTAACTCTTGGAAGCACTGACTTAAAAAAGAATTGGAGGAAATAGTCCTGGAATAGGCACCAGAGACCTCTTCCAGCAGATTCCTGTCATTCCAAGGCAAGCTGAGCAATACCTGTGTGATTTTTGGAAAATGTTTGACCTGTTTCTGGGACTGTTGAAATGTTCTCTTTTTTTGCAAACAGGATCCTCAGGAGCTCCCACAGTTCCTTAGGTTTACATGTTAACCTTTGTAAACTGTGGCTTTGGGAAGACACCAAGTATTGGAAGCACTGTTAGTACATCATTATTTGCTTTTAAAAAATTTTTTTTGATTAGCAACTTGGAAGCAGCTTAAAAACTCTTCCCTGAGAGAGACTGTCTGAGAATGGTTTTTTTTTCCCAAACCTTCATTCGGAATAGGTTATCCAGTCCTGTTTACTGGAAGGAGAACTTGATATAACTCCATATAAATCTACAGGCAGCAGGACTTCAAAGGAATCAAAGGGAAGAGTCCCCTTGGGCTGAGGGCAATATCTAACAAAAGCAGATAGTGTCTGACAAATCTTGTTAATAGTGAGGATTCAGAGGTGCCTGGGCTGCAGAGCACAGTGGCTGGATATCTGTAGGATACCTGCATGAGGACCATGCAGCTGTGCCAAAAAAAAAAAAGGGGATTCAAGAAAGTCAAAGTAGACAGTTGAAGTGTTTGTTGGTTGGCTGGAGTAGCTTAGAAATAAAAATAAAAAAAAAAAATTAAAAAGCTGTTTCAGTTCATCCTTTTGAAGGATTTTGGTGGGACAATTGGGAGAAACACTGTCCAAGTGATGGCAGCTGGACTTTTTCCCCTTGATGTGGGCTGATGGCCACCTTTAGAAGGGCTGCACTGTCATTCCATTCCCAAGCCTTCAAGATTGACATATCCCACTGGGAATCCAACAGGAGAGCACTGTGAGCTGCTTTGGAGGTGTGGAGGTGAAAGTGTGTTAAGATGTGACTTTCGTCCACCACTGAGCCTTGGAATTTCTTCCAGGAGGTCCAAGCTTGCTCAGATGTCTTGACTCTGCAATTGCAGGGATGCTAAGAGACAGCTGAGCTGTCGTGGGTGGTTCTGACTCTTGGGGTTCCTCGAGACAGGCAGCTTCCCTGGTGGGTGTGATTTTTTTTGGTTTGGGTTTGTTTTTCTCATTGCAAAATTCCTTGGAATAATGCCCTTTGCTTTTCCTCTGCCTCCCACTCGGTGACTCAGGTTGAAGGCATCTGACTTCAGGGCAGTTGTTTCATGGGGTGCTTTATGCTTTTCCAGATGTGCAGGAGCTTTGGGACCATAACTGGGACGGAGATGAGTGTTGTGAGTGGTGCTGGTGCCCAGCTCTGGTTCTTCCAGAAAGGGAAGAGGGATAAGGCTTTGAGATAGCACAGAGGACCCTCACATTCCATCCAGGTACAGGATGCCCTTTGGAGCTGGGACAGCTGACAGCTAACCACTGAGCTGTGGTTCAGGTGAAACCATCACCAAAGTGGTGTTCCCAGGTGGCCAAGAAGGCCAATGGCCCTGGGCTGGCCCTGCTGAGGCCCCTCCAGGGCTGTCTCCAGTTCTGGACCCTTCATGAGAAGGACCTTGAGGGGCTGGAGTGTGTCCAGGGAAGGGAACGGAGCTGGGGAAGGGGCTGGAACCCCAGGAGAGGCTGAGGGAGATGGAAAGGGGCTCAGCCTGGAGAAAAGAAGGCTCAGGGGGGCCCTTCTGGTTCTGCACAACTCCTGACAGGAGGGGGCAGCCGGGGGCGTCCAGCTCTGCTCCCTGGGAACAGGGACAGGAGGAGAGGGAACGGCCTCAGACTGGGCCAAGGGAGGCTCAGGTTGGATACTGGGGAAAATTTCTTCACTGAAAATGTTGTCTAGCCTGGGCACAGGCTACTCAGAAAAGTTGGGGTGTCCCCATCCCAGGAGGGATTTAAAAACCACATGGATGTGGCACTTGGGGACATGGGTTGGTGGTGGCCTTGGCAGTGCTGGGTTGAGGGTTGGACTCCATGATCTCAGAGGGCTTTTCCAGCCTTCATGATTCTATGATTCCATGATTCCATGAAAGTAGAGGCTCCAGTGAACTCCCTGCAAGATGGAGTGTTTCAGCACAGATCCTCCCTGGAGACACCTCACGAAATGAGGATCCAAAGTCCAAAACTGGAAACTGTCCAGGCCTCCCTGCTTACCTCCCACGTCTACTCAACCTGCTTATCCTAGAGCCATTAAAATTGCCTCAGGTTCTGTCTCTTCATCACCCTGCACAATCCCTCTCTCCCTACAAGCAGTGTCAGGGATCAAGCCACACAGGTTTCCAGCTTGGACTTCTGGAGCCGAAGCAAACCAAACTCTTAAATACTTCTGAGCTCTTGAAAAGCCCTCAAACACTGTGATATTGAGCCCAGAAATGCTGGGGTTATTAACTGCTGATGACCCTGGAGGGCTGTCAGGGCTGGGAATGGCTAGTGCTGTCATCACAGTATGGGGAAAGCTGGCTAAGCACCCGAGGGCCTTCAGGTAGGTGCTTCTGACCAGCCTGGGCTCAAATTAGGAGGTTTAGCATCGGGAGGGACCATAAACCCCATGCAGTTCCACCCCCTGCCACAGGCAGGGACACCTGCCACTATCCCAGGTTGCTCCAAGCCCTGTCCAACCTGGCCTTGGAGACTTCCAGGGATCCAGGGGCAGTCACAGCTTCCCTGGGAAACCTGTGCCAGGGCCTCACCACCCTCACAGGGAAGAATTTCTTGCTTTCCTGGGATATGTGTTTCACTTTGCAGTGAAAAATACACGACAGCTTGAACATTTGTGTTTTCCACCCTGCAGCAAGCCATGTGCTTTATCTCTTTTCCTCTTTCCTGGTTTTTCTCCCCAAGCAAAAGTTTTTTCACTAAATTCCTACTGGTAGAGCTTCCTCTCTTTCATGCTGTGCAAAGACCTGGCAGTGGGGTCAGGACTTGTAATCCACAGCTGGCCTCAAGTCTCATGATCCAAAGTATCATGGAAGGTACTGGAAAAGGGTAGAGGGAATTTCTGAGTGCTTCAGAGGGAGCAGTGTCTGATGTGAAAGAACATGTACTGAAGTCCATGGAGCCTCTTTGTCTTGGAATTATAATTAGATCTGATCAGGCATTTCCCAGTGTTGACATGCAAAGATTTTTGCAGGTTGAATTTTCCAGAGGAAAGTGTGTTGAAAGAATGTTAATTTTTGCAAAAAAAAATCTTTAAAAGAAACAAAACACCACAACAAAAAAACCCAAACAAACCTTTTTAAACCCCTTTTGACACACACCTAACCTGCCTTTGCCACATTCCCCCCTAAGTGACATTCCCAAGGTTGCACTAGGCATTTTGGAAGGGCGAGGAGCAGGAGTGCTGCTTGTCTTTTCCTTGGACACACATCTGGTGTTATGGGATTGCTTGTTCCAGCTGGGACTGACCTCAGCCAGAGCTTGGCTTCATGGAAGCAGGGTCAGTGTTTCTTGTGCCCTCACCAGCACAAATGGAACTGGGGGGAAATGGAGCTGGGACCATGCAAATGCATAGGAAAATGAGACTGGAACCACATCCAACCCTGCCTCCTGTCTGTGGTTTTTCAGCTGGATGGCTGATGGGAGCAGTAGGAATCCCTCTCTGCTGCTCTGTATCACAACCAGAGAACTCTGAAGGAAATTAGAAATGTGTTTTTACATCTTGTGGTCCTAAAAGCTTCTCTCAGTTCCTCCTCTGCGCTGACTGCTGGCTATTGGCGAGGTGGTTGCTCTCTTGCTGGAATTTCATGGAATCAGAGAATCATTAAGGTTGGGAAAGCCCTCTGAGATCATTGAGTCCAACCATTCTCCCAGCACTGCCAAGGCCACTACCAACCCATGTCCCCAAGTGCCACATCCATGTGGATTTTAAATCCCTCCAGGGTTTGCAGCTCCTCGACTGCCCTGGGCAGCCTGTGTTGGGGCTGGACAACCCTTTCAAGATATTTTTCCTAATCTCCGATCTAAACGGCCTAGTGATGCCATCTTGGCAGGACCTTGCTTTTCTTAGCACTTTGGATGCCATCAAGTTATAGGGCATCCCAGGAAAATGTGTCTCAATTTATTCCAGCTTTGAGAATATCCTAGGCTCTTCTTATAATCACCCCCCTCCAAAAGATGTGTATGAGCCCTCATCCCTCTCCCATTGCCTCTACACCTTGGCTTGGTGAAGGATGCTTGTCCAATTATCCACCTTCCTGAGCCTTGAGCTGAATCGATGTTCCTTTTCTTCCTGTGGAGGATGATAATGGCTTTGTATTCCTAATGTTTCTCACACACAAAAAAAGAAGTAACTGGAGTCTGGAGAGAGTCTCAATGTTTCTGTTGATAGGCCCTGGGGAGATCATTGCTTCCTGAAATGATCCAGCGCCAGCCTGTGTGTTCTTTGTCAGTCTTGGGTTGGAAGAGACCTTAAAGTCCATCCAGTCCCACACCCTGCCATGGGCAGGGACCCCTTCCACTATCCCAGGTTGCTCCAACCCCATCCAACCTGGCCTGGGACACTTCCAGGGATGGGGCAGCCGTAACTTCTCTGGGAAACCTGCTCCAACTTGAGTTAGGACAGGATCTTAGGTTTAAAGAAAGTTAAATTTGAACCTGTTCCCAGTCCAGGTTAGAGGGTTTCTTGTGTAGCAGGGAATCTGGGAGAGCTAAAAGCAAGCAATTTGCAATTGTTTCATGCAAAACCTATAAATTTATTCTGGATAAAAGTAGTGCTTAAAATAACGTGACAAGGTTATCAGGACAGGTCACCAACCAAAGGGTGATTCAGACTCTCTTTTGTCTCAGCCTACAGTCTCCAAGGCTTAAGCAAAGCCTTTCAGACAAGACCAAGGACAGAAATGTGAAGATTTTCCAGTGGAGGGTCAGACTTTGGTTGCTATCTTGATTAAATTAAGCCTTGTACATGATGAACTCACATAAAATTCATGCTCTCTACTTCCCTCCATGCTTTATTAGGTGTGTTAATTGTTTTACACACTTTTCTACACTTTGCCTTAGATGTGCTGAACATCAGGGATTTTGTTTTCCTTTCTACAATAGCTGGTGATGGATTTTCACTGGAGTAATCTTGGCACCAGTCTTCTCCTTTGGGAAATGCCCCTGTGAATGGGCCAGGAGTTGATGACATTGCTCTGCCCAGAGGCTGCTGCAGCAGGGGAAGTCTGTGATTAGACTTCAACAGGCTTTGGATGAAGTCTGTTCTAAGGAGACAGTGTCAACATGCTGCTATTTCCTGAAAATCAGCCTGGCCTGGAGCAGGGACCACATCCAGAGGGCTCTAATCAGTCCTTCTGGCCTGTTAGTGTGACCCAACCCACGAGCTCTGTGATTACAGGGCATACCAAAGGCCCATGTAAAACCTGGACAGTTCCTTTTATTTATTTTAAGCATTTCTTTGAGTATGAGCCTGGTCAAAATAGTGCCAGTGGTGGAAGAGCAAAGAATCTGAGCCTCTCCACATGGAAAGTTACTTCATTTTCCAGCTACTTCCTACTCAAGGAAATATTGTTTGCAGATGGTGCAGTCACAAAACCATCATGTACCACTCCGTTATTATCCAGATGGATTCACTGGTGCCAGGAAACCTTTCTGTTGTCTCGTTTCGGGAACAAGGTTCACGCATGGAATGGTTCTGCTCAAGATCCATCCAGTGCCAAGATGCAAAGGCTCCATATCCATAACCCAGACAGACTGGTTTGTTGGTGTTTCCTTTAAATTCCAGCCTGGGCTTGACAGGATGGACAGAAAGGCCTGGAGATCTTGAGTCCTTTTGGGGTCAGATAAGGAGAGACTGCATTCCCTACAGAAAAAGCAGATGCCATGGTGGATAGCTGCCTTGGGGTGAGGTTGTATCCTTTGTCCCATCTGACTTCTTTGCTCACCCACTGGCATGAGTTGTTTCATCCACATGCCGAAAAACTTGGAAGAAATAATAAAGGATGTAATGCCATGAGGCAGACCAGAGCTACCTGGAAATCCTGGGAAAGGGCCTCTCCATCCCATAGTGTGAATGATGCCAAAATCTGGCTGTGACTTCCCTCAAAGACACCCATTTTCAGGCTCCCATCAGCCTGCCCTGAAAGCTGGGAAGATCCAAAACACCACTCCACATTGAAGCCATCTGGGAAAAGTCTCACAGGTGAGAGGAATGTCTTCCTGGCTACCATAGAGGAGAACCCCAAATTATCCCAGAGAACCGCGACTCCAAACAAGTAATCTCATTTCCCACTCAAATCTGAGATGGGGAAGCATCCAATGCTTCAAGGCTTCTGATGCTCCAACTAGGATCCAGGCTGGATCCTGGATCTCCAGCAGGTTATTTTCTCTGCCCTTTTTACGCTCTCTTAAATTTCCCAACTTTTTTGGCTGGCAGCAATGTTTTTGAAACAGCATCCACGGAAATTATGGTCTTGCTTCACTGCCTACACTTGGATGACAGCTGGCTCTGGCTGGAGCTCTTTAAATCTAGTGACCTGCATTTAAATAAGTTTCATTTATTAAAATTAGGTGAAACGTAACTCTTCTCATAAACAATATTTGGGGTTTTTATGACCTGCTCAGCGATTTCATCTTTTCCTTTAATTCAGCCTTCTGATTAATTTAGTATTTTTTCCTCCCCGGTTATTTATGTGTGTACAGCCCATATTTGTGTGGGTTTGATGTTGATCAGCTGCGTGTGTTTACAATAGCCCTTGTGTTATCCCAGCCGGCAGCCTAAAAACACTTCCAAATTATTCCACATCAGAAGCAATGAGGGTTTGGATAGATTCCTAAGGGAAAGTCTTGAAATAGTGCCCAAACCTCAGTCCCAGTGCTGTAAGTCAGGCACGTGGCTGATATTTTATCCACCCCAGCCTGGACTTTCGCAGTCTGTTTTGTTTGTGGAGAAAACGGGAACTTGGGAGCAATTTTAATCAGAGATTTCTTGGAGATGGTCTCCCTCCATTCCTTTGCCCTGTTCTCCTCTCCTGACACACATGCCTGCACTCTGCCCTTCTTTTCTAAGAAATTATGGAAAATAAGTGCACAGAAGCACAACAGGCAGTCTGGACTGGAACAAATCCTTGGTGGAGAGGGGCTGACTTGCCTCGTGCCTTTGGAGTGATGATGATTTCACGTATAAAATATATAAAAAAAAATAATTTATGTATAAAACATGGATGACTGTAGGTGGGTGGGCACCAGGGATTTCAAGTCCAGCTTTGTTTGGTGTTCAGATCTAAACAGTGCTGAAAAAAAACCTGGAAATGCTCCAGTAAATACCAGAGTGGTTTGGGTTGGAAGGCACCATAAAAACCATCTCGTTCCACCCTCTGCCAAGGGCAGGGACACCTTCCACTAGACCAGGTTGCTCAAAGTGGAAAAAATCAGTATTGTCTCACAAAATATGTGAGTTCAGTTCTGGAATTCTTTGCTTTTTAGCTGGACTAAATATGACATTGTTTTCCAAAAATATTGCCATTACTGTGGCTTGAAGATAGCATCTGAGCCAGCTCTGGTCTTGGACCCTCAGCTACTCATAAATAATCCACTGTACTATTGGAGTAAAGATCACTTTTAAAAAATGTAATTTAAAAACTGCACACACATTGATTTAGGAATGCAAAATGATTTTGTTACTATCTCATCTCAAAACCTTTTCCCTGGCCATCTGCAATTCTGAATCACAAAATGTATTCCAGAAAAGCCCTTGTGGTGTCCTATAATGTGAGGTAATACATTCCATGGAGGTTGTTTTCCTCAAAAACATTAAAACATCACAAGCAGTGTGGATTCCCCATCTCTGGAAGTGTTCCAGGCCAGGTTGGACGGGGCTTGGAGCAACCTGGGATAGTGGAAGGTGTCCCTGCCCATGGCAGGGGTGGAATAAGATGGACTTTAAAGCCCTTCCCAACCCAAACCAGTCTGGAATTCTCTGGTTAAGAGCTCTCTCTCAGAGTTTGGTAACTCCTTTAGTTAAACACGTCACAGAGGTTGTGCACTGAGGCTGAGAGAAGGACATAAATTTCTTCTCCTTAAGGCGGTGCAGAAGTTCAGAAAACAGATCCAGATACTCTTGGATCACCTTGTCCTTTCCTCTGCAACTTTCTAAAAGAAACCCAGGGGTCCCAGATGACACTGAGTGACCTTTCAGAGAAGGGCAATAATCCCCCTGGAACCCCCGGCCAGTCCATTCCCTCAGTCCATTCCCTCATTCGGGCAATGAAGCTTTTACCTCTCCTGCAGCAATGATGCGCTTTTAAAGCGTTTCACGCCTACTTTAAATCTCAGTGGAGGCCATGAAACTCCTTTGGCCGTGGCTACAGGGTATCTATTGTTAAGCAGACTGTTAAAATTAATCAGCCCAGATTAGGCAGCCAAAATTATCACTCTGCTGAATCTGATCCCTCAGAGACAGCCCCTTAAAGAGGCTGAGCACTGCTTAAAAAGGAAAAAAATCCTGGCAGGAATTGCCTGTAGAAAGCATGGGGGAAAAAACTATGGGATGTGAAAGGCTGGGTGTCTGCTCGAATCCAAACTGTCCCTTGCTGCAAACCCCTTCATCAGCAAACCTCCCCTCTGCCTGAGGAGAGCTTCTGTATCCCAAATTCCCATGCTCTCTCCCCGGGGGTGTCATCCTGTGAGCTCACACCCCAATACACAGCGCTAACAGCAAAAGAGATTAAAAACCAAAATAAATTGCTAAATAGCCATTATTTGCCTCAGACCTTAGGCTGGAGGCTTAAACTCATCCTTGGAGGAAGTCCAGCTGCATCCAGGGTGGGAGAATGGAAAAAAAGCTCAAACTCATGTGCCTTCACAGGCACTTGTTGGAAGTGGAGAGCAGGAGGATGAGAAAAAATTCACTTGTGAATTTTCCCACTGGGCTGCTGTTAAAAACACATATTGTATTGTTGGCTTTTCGCAAATATTAAGATGAATGCTATATGTATAATGTTAAAATGGCTTTGCTGTATAGATATAGTTTTTATTTCTGCTGTTAACAAAAGTTAAGCACAATAGTAATAGTTGATATAGTATGCTTAGACTGCTTAGTTGGGGTAACATCCAGTGAACACCTGATGGGGACCCTGCTGCTGACACACCAATGATCAGCACTCCCCGTCTGTGGACAGGATGGACCAAGGCCCAAACTGACGGTGATGGTGAAGATGGATTAAGACTACAGCTAAGAAACACACATGCTCTAAAAAGGCGGACCCAAGGAGTGGCCATGTGAAACAGTTCCTGGAATATATGAATATACGATAGACTGATGCAATGGAAATGGTATAAAAAAGGTGTTTCCAAGACACCAGGTGTGCTCTTGGCTGAATGCCAAGCACCCGGCCGTAAAAACCCTTTGCTTTATTATCTCTGTCTTCTTTTATCCTCTATTAAACTTTTTTTTAAATTTTACCAGGGTGAACCTCGTTTTTCACAGCTGCTGAAACAGAAGCAACTGGACTGTTTCTAGAAGGTCTGTTAGACCCCTGGACAGGCTGGATCCTTGAGGGAAAGGGTGCTGCCTTGTGCTAGCTGAGTATTGGGGAGGGGGATATTAGGCAAAATTCCTCATGGAAAGGGGTGGTCAGGCATTGAAACAGGCTGTCCAGGGAAATGGTGGAGTCACCATCCCTGAAAGTGTTCAAAAAACCTGTGGATGTGGCACTTTAGAGCATGGTGGTGGTGCTGGGTTGATGGTTGGACTTGATGACCTTAAAGGTCTTTCCCGACCTAAATAATTCCATGATTCTGTGTCTGCAGAACCTCCTTCCTCCTCTCCTTTCCCTGGTCTTCCCTCTCCCCCTCTCTGAGAGCACCTCAGCAAGTCTGAAGGCAGCAATCACCCTCATCCATGGCGGAATTTAATCTCCTGGTAATTAGAGATGGAAAATTACAACATTAGGGATGTTTCCACTTAAACAGAGGGGGCTGCCAAGACTTGGATTGCCTTGGAGTAAGCAGAGTGCTGTCAGGATCACAGGATGCTGAGCTGGAAATTTAGGGGTTGGCGGGGGAGGGGGGGACAGATCCCATGGTTGAAGAGGGTGGTTGCAATGCCACTGACTTGAGCAGAGCTCTGGTTTGTGTCAGCTGGAGATGCAGTGCCTCTGGAATTGTGCTGGAATCCTGCTGGGTGGAGACTTGACTTTCAAAACCCAGCAGATGATGCTTAAAACATGGGAATCTGTTTAATACCATGTGCAGTTCTCCCTCCCCCCAGCTCTGGGTAATCTGGCCCTCTAGCCCAAGTGACATCTGATGCCAATAGTTGCTTTGGACTATTTTGTGGTTTTCTGAAAGGCAAACGACTTCCATGCAGGGCTAATGGACAAGCTCCCATCTCCCTTGCTAGATGTGTCACAAAGCTGAAGTAATAGAGTGAAGCACAAAAGTGGTCACAGATTGCTTCTTACAAGGCTTGGAATGTTGCACCTGTTGTAAATTTTTTTTTTTTTTTTCTTCCCTTCAGCCCTTCAGTAAAAACTTGTCCAGAAGCTACTCAGCAACTTTTCACAAAATCCTGGAGTGCCAGGACAAGGGGGAATGGCATCAAAGTGCCAGAGGGCAGGGTTAGATGGGATATTGGGAAGAAATTCTTCCCTGAGAGGGTGGAAAGGCCCTGGCACAGGGTGCCCAGAGAAGGGGCTGCCCCTGGATCCCTGGAAGTGTTCCAGGCAGGTTGGACAGGGCTTGGAGCACCTTGGGAAAGTGGAAGGTGTCCCTGCCCATGGCAGGGGGTGGCACTGGATCAGCTTCAAGGTCCCTTCAAAACCCAGCCCACTGAGTGATTCTAAATCCCTTGAGAGCCTGTTCAAGCTTTTTGCCTGATCTGTTTGCTCTGAGGACATCTGAAGGCTCTCTTCTTCCCTGCCTTCATCTTTCGCCAGGAAAAAGCAGTGATGGAGCCTCAGTGAATCAGCTCCACAGCGGGGCCAGCAGTAGGTCCTGCAGCTGGAAGCCAGGGCAGCCCTTGGGTCTCTGCCCACTTGGCAACCCTTTCCCTGAACCCTGGGCTCATTGTTGGCTGGGCAGGGACTGGGGGTTCCCAGAGCCAACCCAGAGGGCCTGGCCAGCAATTCCTGGCACTCCCTAGGGCTGATTTGCACCTCCTTTGGTCCCACTAGCCCACCTTAATGAACAGCTCTGCCTTGCCTTTGACTCCTTTCCAGGATGCCAGATTTTGAAGGCTGCAAAGAGACAGAAAGTCTGCACAGTTTGCTGAGGAGGAAAACATTGAATAAACCCCCAAACCAGAGCACTTTCTGTGGTGCTCTGGGAATGCTCCTATAGTTCCCTGGTGTGAACAAGCAAGGATGGGCTGGCAAACCCTGCAGCACCTGCCAGATGCTGGATTCCCTTCCCACTCCTGATTTTACTCACACAGCTTCACTCCAGGCTGAATATCCCAGCAAAGTTTGTCAAGAGAGAGGGAATTCATACGTTCCTGCTCTCTGCAGCTGAGGGAATTATTCTGTGGTGGCTCTGCTCTTCACTCTGCTCTTCACTCATGGCACAGCAGTGACCTGAGCTTGGGTAACTCTCCAGTGTTACAGAGACAAAACAGGTGCTTGGTAACAGATATCCTGATTTTTCAGATAAATGCCAGTTCTCTTTTTATGTCTTCTGAGCTCTGTCTCACTATTTTATATCCTTCAGAATTCACTTTGCTGGTTGCATGTTGTGACACCTATTTTATGGTGTTGTTTTTATTTGTCAAAAGTAGTCTTTTCTAAAAGTCAATCTTTCTTTGTCTGCACTTCACGTTATAAAAGACTCGTTTGAAACTCTGGTTTCAATCACTCTGGTGTCAATCACCAGTATTTTCTACATATGAAAAGGAGAATAATTTGAATTCAAACTTGGGTTCGAAATATAGAGTTTAGGGGTTTTCCCCAAGGTAAAATAAGTGTAATTTTAGAAGTGCTTTTTGTCTGTGTTAATGTCAAAGCAAATTTTAACTTCTTCTTTTTTTAGAAACAAGCAGAAACTTGAAGTTATTGATGATGAGACTTTTGCAGAACTTGACTTGAAAAACTGATGTTTTGAGAGCTGTGAAATGTCTGAGAAAGGTATAAAAAATGCATCAAAAAAAACAACTTTCTTTTTTTGGATGCTTAATTAAAAATAATCATGGTTCTGGGAAGGGGCTTATTTATCCTGACTTCTTGTTTGTTCTCTCCAACCTGTCTTGTCACTGGCAGTGGAAACCTGCTTCTGGTGATGAAAACCTGTCTCTGGCGGTGGAAACTCATCCCAGACCTGGATCTGGCTCAGAACAGGACTTGCTTCTGGAAGTGCTGCCACACATAACCAAAGCCTGTGGTTCTTGTAACTGACTTGGCATAAGACAGCCTGGCATTTTCCTCAGCAGGGCTTATCCCAGACTGATTTAAAAGCTGAAAGGCAAACAAAAAGGAGGATTAGACCAAACCAGTTCCAGAGCACACGTACATACTCATGTCTTGTTGAAACAAGAGAAGGCTGGAAAAAACACTGCCCATGTTTAATGAAGATGCAGTCTTGCTTCCTGAATTCCTGCCTCCTTTGCCAATCAGATATTCTGCATCACTGAAGGAGCCAAGCTAATGAGATTATGGGTTATCATCTCAAGAAATAAAACCCTGGAAGAACAAGATTTCTGTGAGAATTGTGCCAAAGCCTCGGTTTGATCACTGGGGTCTCCTCCTGGGTTTGTTCAGGAGAAAGCACTGAGCCTTGCAAGTGTTTCCACATGGATGACTCTGAATCTCCAAGCAAAAAAACCAAACTGGAGTCACTTTATATCTTGGGGTTTATCTCAGGTAAGCCAAGGGCTGAGCAAAGTCAGGCAAATTTTAAATGTGACACATCACAGACCTTGTTTTGCCCCAGCTGCCTATGCTGTGCCTGCTGCACCATGGAAAATGTACAATCCTTGGGATTTTCTACAAATGCTGCAACCTAAGTGCACAGCCAGATGTGGGACAGCAGGAACAGACTTCAGGCAGAGAAGGAAAACCTCCCTAGCAGTGACCTTCCAGGTTTTTCATCTTGACTGAGGCTGTACACATCTGTACGAACAGCTGCAACAACCACTCTTGTTTCCCTACCTCTGGACATCTGTCACCTCCCACTGCCTGGGCATTGGAATCCCAAAGAGGGTTAAGGGATAGGAAGTGCTTTCCAGTTCTGTGCCTGTTTCTAGTGGGGTTTAAGAGTAATTTTGCAGTTGGATTTCTTTACCTTCGTTTCCTATAAGATCCCCTGCTTGCAGAGCAGTGATGCTGTGGAGAAAGATATCATAGATCATGGAATATCCTGAGCTGGAAGGGACCCACAAGGACCATTGAGCCTGCACAGACACCACAGCAATCCCACCCCGTGCATCCCCGAGAGCTCCTTGAGCTCTGTCTGCCTGGGGCGCTGACCGTTCCCTGGGGAGCCTGGAGTGCCCCAGCAGCCTCTGGGACAAGAACCTTTCCCTGATCCCCAGCCTGACCCTGCCCCGACACAGCTCCAGCCACTCCCTCGGGTGCTGTCCCTGTCACAGAGAAGCAGAGATGGGAGCTGCCCCTCCAGTTCCCCTTGTGAGGCAGCACAACAACCTAAAACTACTCTCAAGTGGGGAGCAGCATTTGTCAGCACAAGGAGCCTGTATAGGGGGTTTGATGGGTGAGGATTTATCCCTCTGCACCTGTTTTCCCTGTTGGCATGATCAAGGCTTGGCTTAGAGGGTCAGGGGATATACCAGCAAACTGAACTTAACCTCTAGTGCCCTTCAAACCTTCTCCCTCCCTTGGTTTGCTCTTCACCAGCAGGAAAAGCATTTTCAGGAGGGCATTGGGTAAAGGATGGGTTTCCTGGGCGGAGACACAGCCCATGCTCCTTGGGGCTGGCTCCCAGGGCCACATGAGTTCCACCATCACTCCAGGCTCTGCTGTGCTGGCTCATCGCTGGGTGTTGGAGGACATGGAGGGAAATTCCTGCTATTTAGGGACTTTTTACTCAGTTATGAGTCAAAAGAAAACACAGTTATGGATTGGCACCCTGCCTAATCACCACTCCTGGAGCATCAGTACTTTGATCCATTTGGGGGATTTGAGTTTTTACCTCTCCTGTGTCCAGTTTTTCCTTACAGAACCCCATACCAATCTCAGAGCCAGCGGCAGTGACAGTTTTCCATCGGGAAGCTCAGGGTAATCCCCTCTTCTTGCTTTATCCCAACGAACTTGGTGTACCACATCCCTCCTGTCTGCTGTTCCAGTGGGGAAGCAGTCCCAGGAAAGCCAAAGTGTGAGGTGAAGAGAAGCAAGATAGGAGAGAGGGGAAAAGCTGGAGGATCTTCTGCTTGGGGAAGAACTGGTATTGTGGGGCAAATCCTGGGGATGTCAGTCCTGCCAGCCTCCCTTGGGGAGCACTTGGAGTGCAAATGCTCCAGTGAAGCTCTTGGAAATTCCCTTTGGGGTTCAGCATTATTTCATATTATTTTATTTATTTAATTTGCAGAATGCTCAAGTTGAGCCATAAAGCCCCAGGAATCAGCTTCTCCTTGGGGCACTGTCCTGGTCTCCCTTCTTGCAGGAGCAATGTTTAAAACCCCAGGAGTTTAAGTGTGTTTGGGTTGTTCCTTTTCAACTCTCAGCTTTTAAAGGGGCAGTTTAGAAAGTTTATTCCCCCCTCCTTTAACAGAGCTTGTCACCTACAACACAAGAACAGAAGATTTTAAGACACAGGAACCAAAGCAGAGTTTTGAATTAAAGGCCTCAGTGCTCTGCTCTCAACTCTCCTCCCCCTCTCCCTCACCCTATAGGATGCTCTGATGTGGCATTTGGGATTTCTGAGCTCTCCATGGTTTACCCTCACATAACCAAACTCATAACAATAACCCACTCACCATGAGTGCCACCATCCTGCTGGAGCTGTGCTGGCTTTTAAATCCCTGGGATGCAGGGGAAAGGAAACGGGATTTGAGGTGATTAAATAGCGGGGGGCTGCTAAATCCAAATGTCAACCAGTGGGAAGCGGGTCAGGCTGGGCCATCTCCCTGTCTGATCCGCAGGCACCGGAATCATTGGACCATCCCTGAATCCCCCATTCCGAGCCTGACATTGAAGGGGAGGTGTCAGGGTGCCTGTCAGGGCAGGGTTTGCCATTCAGCCTCAATATCAGACTCCGATGGCTGATTTACACTTCCCTCTCCCGGCTGCTGCTGCTGATTTATGGGATGTGCAGCTGCGGGGAGGGGGAGATGAGAACCAGGAACCTCGCAGGCTTCATGGGAGAACTCTTCTCCAGTTAGAAAGCCGGGATAGAGTAAAACCCGCCCTGATCCCTGCAAACACCCGGGTGATGCTCTCCAGGAGGAGATTCTGCCTCTTCGTTGCTGTCTTTTTTTGGGGATGCTGGTGTTTTGGGGGGATACTGTCTGGACGATGCCGCTGACTCGGAGCTCTCTGAGATGTCAGCGGCTCTCCCCAAACCCCATTGTCCCTCGGTCACGCCTGAGCACTCGCTCGCGGAGCTCCGCAGGCAGGGCTGGAGCCGGCGGGGGTCACGAAGGGAGCGGGGATTACAGGGGAAGGCGGGATCTGCCAGAGCGGGGCTCCGAGCAGCGATTAGGGTCGCACAAACTGCTCCCGGTGGAGACGTTACCTGCCCTGTGGATGCCGTGGTTAACCTCGCCCTGGCGGCTGCGGGCAGTCCCCGGCACCGCTGGTGGGAATGGGGGGCAGGATGGACGCCCGCTGCCTCCCGATGCTGATCCCAACAGAGATGTGCTGCTGTCACCCAGGGGGATTAACAAGGAGGTGGAGACCACTTCTCCCTCTTTCTCCTGTGGGAGAGGTGGTCTCCGTCTCCATCCACATCCATCTCCATCCAAACCCTTTGTCCTGCAGGAAAAGGGGGTGAAGTGCCTCTCATGGGGGCCTGAATTCTTTCATTTTTCCTTATGCAAATGAGGCAGGAGGACGGCAATAATGGCCTTTAATGGAGACCCACAAATGATGCCTTATGTTTTAGCTTTCATATTTCCCAGATTCTGTACTGCCTTAGTGTGTGACTCTGAACTTCATATAAAGCGTCAGCAAGTTCTCTTCACAGCTTAGTCAGACAGAACAATCCTTTTCCAGCCCCAGAGCCAAGGACACTGTTACAGCTCCAGGCCCAAAAAGTGTAAACAGCAGGGAACTGAGGGGGGCAATCTGGGAGGATGGGACTTCATAACCTGAAGGTGTAATTGGAGAATTGACCCCAATATGGAAATGGACCAAAGCTTATAAAAGTGAAAACTTGTGACCCAGGGTCCATCTTGGATAGAGCCACATCCAAGCTCTTGTACTGCCCAAGGTGTGTCCTTTAAAGGCCTTTCAGTAAATCCCTACTTTATTCCTTTAACACTGTCCAACCTCTGTTCCAGGGAGCCTCTGTAGGCATCACACGGAGCGCAGCAAAACGAATCCCAAACAAAACAGCTGTCCTTGGGACCGTCCCCATTCCCTTTTATCTGAAATACCAATCGAGCACCCCCTAAAATTTCCCTGCACACTGAAACAGCCAATTCATGAACCTTGTTTTGAAGGAAATGCTTTTGGCTTTCCTCTAATTTTGAAAGCCTTCTCCTGTTTGTGGCTTTCTCCATCAGATTACTGATTTGCTTTCCCAAAGGAATTGCAAACTGTGTAGCAAAACCTCTACTTAGGACAGTAAATAAATTAAATATGTAAGTTATTTGAATGTGCAGTGGGTTATACTGAAGTAAAAAGATTATTAAAAGAATTTTTAAAAAGAATTTGTTTGGTTTTGGGTTTTTTGTTTGTTTGGTGGCTTGGGGTTTTTTTTAGGGGAGGCTTTAAACTTTTACTGAGGGTGCAATCTGTTTTCTGGCATATAAACTGTAACATGAAAGACTTGTTTTCCCTCCTTTCCAGTGCTGAAGGTCTTTGTTCTTCCAGGGTGAGAGACTCAGCTCCTCACCCTACTTCCTGACACTTCCTCGTGCTCTTCTCCAGTTTTTTGTATGAGAATTTAGGATTTTTTTTTTTCTTGAGTGGAAAAGCACTTTTGCCCAAATGTCAGGTGGCTGCTTCAAGCAGGACCAGCCTGCTGGTGATCATGAGGATGGTCCATCTCCTCCAGCAGGGAATTGTGATGGTGTTGGTAAGAAGAGGTTTGGTTTTACCTGAAACCACATGGTGAATTGTGCTGGAATTGGAGTGTGGGGTTTATAGGGCCCAAGCCTGTGCTTGGAAGTTTTGGTGAGGGGACATGATCCAGGCAGAGCAGCTGTGTGGATGATTTCTTATTCCTGAATGACTGCAGCCCATCAGTTTCTGGGAAGGAAGGAAAGAGAGGAGCACTGGAATGAAGCACGCTGGTGCAACCCTGAGCCTGGGGAGCTGTGTCCCATCTCTCCATGAAGTGCCATGAGGCAGCCACAGCTCATCCATCACTCTGAGGGATGTGTCCAAGCCTTCTAATTAAGGAATATAACCAGGGGTCGGGAGCTTAAACTGGTTCTGACCTGTATTTTTTAATTAAGTCATTTTTTAATACAACCCTCGCTTTGGGTCATCTGCTAATACTCATCTGGGCATAGTGCCTAGCCTTGTTAACCCTCAATTGCTCCTGCTGTATTTTAAAGCCAGCCCTAAGGAAAATCATCCCAAAACTTGAACACCAGGCAGTCACAGAATCCCAGAGTGGTTTGGGATGGAAGGGACCTAAAGATCATCTCATTCCACCCCCTGCCATGGACACTTTCCCCTGGACCAGGTTGCTCCACGCCCTGTCCAACCTGGCCTTGAAGTATTTCCAGACACTCTTTGGGATCATTGTTTTCAGCTGGCCCCTCATTCCACTTGGATCTTGGAGAGCAGAGGTTTTTGACAAAGGGCTCTGTGGAGGACAGCCTTGTTTCTACCAGCAGATGGAACAACTGATGAATTCAGAGGATTAAGGAGAGAAAACCAAGCAGTGCGCAGTTTTATAGGAACATTTTGTACCGGATTTTGCTTAGCCTGTAGTGACCTGCACGTAGGAATATTGCACAGGGAGAGCTGCTAATCCAGTGTTTTTTTACAGGGGAAACAGCATTCTAAGTGCATTCCTTCACTCAGCCCAGAAACCACACCCATGAAAAGCACATGCAATGTGCCCTGTCAGGCTCGGCTCTTTTATCTGGGATCATTAAGTATTTTCACTAAGGGGAAGAAAAATTGCTTTTGTTTGTTTCCTTGCTTCTGGATAAAGATCCTCCCAAGGTGGGAAAGGTGCTCTGCAGAGTGGCCAAAACCCTTGAGAACAGTTTGGTCTGGGATTCCCTGGAGTGGAGCCGTCCTGGAGTCAGTGCCAATAAATACACAGCCACAAGTTTTGCCTTGATTACCCATTCTGGGGTACAGCAGGAGAGTCAGGCAGAGAAAAAAAAACCTCCCTGGTTATCTCAAATATGACAAAAAGAAACTGAGGAATGGGAAGAACAAAAAGTTGCGGAAGAGGCTC
>WAAG01009448.1:28170-63381 GCA_013390105.1 Tichodroma muraria | reverse complement strand
CGCGAAGCGGCCGACCCTTCCCCCCCCCCCCCCCCAAAAAAAACAAAAAACCAACAAACCATTCCCACAAGTTCTCCCAAGTCCCATGTTTCAAACACTCAGGGCTCAATTTATCACCTCCTTGGTTGGGGGGGAGTGTTTACGACACATTCCCTGCATTCCTTTTCCAGAAATGCTGTAAAGCTGGGCTATTTTTTTTCCCTTGTATGTTATGCAGAGAGTGACTCACATCTGGAAAAGTCACCTTACACTGAGCTCTTATCAGAGCAACTTACCTAAAGGGGACATCAAACGTGACCCTGAGTGTGCTGCCTCACAAGAGGGGTGTGTGTGAAAATGTACTTTTGTGTATTTGCGGTTAGTTTGAGTCATGGTAACAACAGAAATGGAGAGAGATGGTCTGAGATGGAAGATTTAGATGTTCTAGTGGAGGAGAGCTGAGGAAATCAACATCAGGTTGTGCCCAAGAGTGTCTTTTCCGTGGCCATGGTCATCTGTGCTCGGCGTGGCAGGAATGGGAAGGAAAAACTCCATGCAGATGTATGGACCTGCGCCCATCCCTGGAAGTGTTCCATACCAGGTTGGATGGGGCTTGGAGCCACCTGGTCTAGTGAAAAGTGTTCCTGCCCATGGGAGTGGGTGGAATAAGCTTCAAGCTTCAAAGATTCCTCCAACCCAAACCTTTCTGGGATTCTGGAATTCTATGACTCCAGCAGGTGAAGGCCCAGCCAGGCACTGAAGTCAGGAAATGGGCATCAAATTGCTGCTTTCCAGAGATAAGAAGGGTTTAACCACAGGAAGAGGTGTCTCCAAAGGACCCTGTGCATTTTTCTCAGCTCTATCCTGAGTTTGTATCCATCCTGCAGTGGCAGATTCCTCCTCAGCCTTGGCTTGTTGGGCTTGGTGGAGGAATTTCCACCCCAACACAGGAGGCCAGGCTGTGTGTGTGTAACGATTTCTCCCTGATTGCAAAGCTCCTGCTCCAATCTGTGTGTCTTCCCACAAACTGGGAGCCGAGCCCAGAGGGTGAAATTCCATGTGATTCGCCCATTGATTCCACCTTCATTCTTGTAATCTGCCTGATGGCAAAATTTTAATTGGCTCAGGAAGGGGAATCTCTCCTTTCCCAAATTTAAGACAGCAGCCCCAGGTTTCCCATCAAACCTGCAGCACAACTCCTGCTCTTCCTGAGTCGTGTGGAGTTGCTGCCATCTCTCCTGATGATATATGAGGGTGTCAGGACTCGTTATGTCACATCAGGGGGTGCAGTGGAATAAGAAGAGCTAATGGGATGAGGCAGGCGTCGTTTGGAAATGGAAGAGGAAAAAAGGTTCTTCGTGCAACAGAGCACACATCTGTTTTGTGGCATAATTCAAATTAACTCAGGGGAATTCACTGCATCTAGTGTGTCTTCTGTGGTGATACACAACACAGAAATGAAGTCTTGGAAAGCTTTTATGAAAGCTCAGCAGCCACAGTGGGTTTAAATTGCCTTCTTAAAAAAAAAAAAAAGGAATTCTCATGGCAATTTCCTACTCTTGACTGATTCTACATAATCTGTGCTTGCACTGATTGCAGTTCTATGGAATTAAACAGGAATTCCAGGGCAGGGCTTCTGTATCTCTCTGCAAAGGGAGGAGATGTTTAGCTCTTCACTTTTGTCCCGGACAAAACATGAATCGCTGGCATTTCATCCCCAGGGATGCAACAGGGAGATTATTCACAGGGTGAGGAAGCGTGACCTGGCTGCTGCTCTTGGGCTCCAGTGGCATCTTCCAGCCTGACCCAGGTGACAGCCCACGCTGGCAGCATCTTCCTCTCCAGGACAAAGGGGGATGGAATAACGATCTGGGGGAATCTGTGCTAGGAAATCAGGATCTTCTAGGGTTAACAAGAACCTGTACAGTCCTAAAACCCCCAAGAAAAGATCCCTTTGGGTGTTGGGGGCTGGTGATGTCCAAGATCTGCCTCAGATGGGGCTGGTCCAAGAAATGCTCAGCAGTAGCACAAGAAGTGGGACCTCAGGTGTGGGGACCAGGTGCTTTAAGGCCTGTGGTGAGAACCTGTGGTGAGGGGCTCCTTCTGCCAAAAAATAAAACTTTGGTTCTCCCAACCCCTTAAGCTCTGCTTCTGAGGAGGAGCCTGGTGGAGGTATGTACAGGTAGAAGGGTCAAAGGCATGCAGTTAGAGACTGGGAATGTTGGATTTGCTTGGTCTGGAGAAGGGTACAAGGGTTTTGTAAAGTGAAGGCAGCTATAGGCCTGTCCTCCCCCATTGAGTGAGAAGTGAGTACATCCAGTGGAGCTGGAAGGAGTCAGGGAGGAGACACAATCTCTTCTATCTACTCCTAGAATTATTTTCTTCTGCTTATTTTTTGAAGGTATTTCACCATTTCTCAATCAGTTTCATTTTGCCTCTCCCCTGTTCCCCCCACCCCAAATGTCACTGCTGCTGCTTTGAATCCAGCTGAGCAATTCTGTTCTTGGGAAGAAGCACTCTAGGAAAGCCTCTTGACTCCAGCCCCCCTGGTGGGGGAGTTTGTTTTTTTGGGTTTTTTTATATATATATATAAAGATATTTATTTTACTCTTATCTGTTGTGCATGTGGATGCCAGAACTTAGAAGAGGGATAACTCTTGGATTCTGTGTTCTTTTTTTGCTCCAGGAGCCTGTGCAAGGCCATCTCCATCACCATCAGGTATCAGCTCCCTGTCATCTGAGGAGGTGTCTGGGGATGTATCAAGAAGGGAATTTTTGGATTTCCCAGGTTGTGTTTCTGAGGGTCAACCTGAAAAATATGAAGAGCTTTTCACCTTCTGCTCTTGGCCAGCTGCTTTCTTCCTCCCACAGAGGAGGGTTTGGAGCTGGAATCTGGATTTTGAGGCTGGAATCTGGATTTTGAGGCTGGAATCTTTTTCCAGACAGCCCCTTTTTGCTTTGTGAGTGAGTTATCTCTTCTGGATTTATCAAGCTCTCAGACAGCCCAGCCCGGAGTTTGATCCTTGGGCAGGTTGTGTTTGGCTCTGATCCCTTTCTTTCTTAATCTCTGCATTTCTTGACTGGTGGCTTTGGTATCTGTTTCTTGCCATCCTGGCTCCCAGGGTTTGGGTTGGGGAAGGCAGCTGGAAGCAGTCTAACAATGCAGTGTCTTTAAAAAAAAGGGTGGAGATTTCCTATTTTTTATCATCCTTGCCCTAATCCTGCTCTCCCAGTTTATCTAGTGCTCGCTTCAGCACTTGTCAGCCCCTGATTTAACTCACTAACCAGGATAAAAAGGGAGCCAAAAAAACCACCAAATGATTTTATTTTTTTTATTCCTTTTTCCTGCTGCATCTGAGTTAAAGCAGCTCTGTGTGGCTGGATGAGGAGCCCAGCTCTGGAGTTTGCTGTTGCTGGTGGTGTTGGTAAAAGTCCTCCTGGACTTCCCATGGGACTGGACCCAGGGTGTGAGTCCTTTGGCTGTTCCAAATTTACAAATATTGCCTAGCTTGAGTCCTGGTCCATTTGCCAAGTAGGAGCTTCGGTGGGGAAAATCATTCTGAGTTGGTGGTGGTCCCTGCTTCTGTTCCTTACTCTGCTCCCTCCCTTCTCATGGCACCCACTCCTGTGTTCCTGGTTTTTGGGGATGGAGTGAGGAACCCACCTGCTCTGGAAGCACATTTAGCCTTGGGGTGTTTGTGATGTGCAGATGAAGGATTTGTGTGGTGCTCAGCTTCACAAAAATTTGGATTCTTCCCCAACATCCTCTGCTTTCACTGAGGAAACAACATCTCTAGCTTCACCTCGAGCTGGTTTGGAAAGAGATTTTATTTTATTTTATTTCATTTATTTATTTATTTATTTATTTATTTACAGCCTGCTTTTTTTGAGTGGTGCAGCTCATTTTACCCCATGGAAAAAATCCCTAAGCTTTGCATCCAGTTCTCAGAATGCAGGCATGTCCCCAGCAGCTGGGTGCCTGGGTGTTGTGCTTTTCTTTGCGATGAGGGAGCTCATCACATTGTTCTGGCTCTTCTCCCCTTTCTCCTGCGTGGTCAGAGGGTTTGAATGAGGAGGGTTGTGCTCATTAAATTGGGAAATGTTGGTTTGCTGTGCTTGTGGCTAAACTGGAGACAGGTGGAGATGAGTAGGAAAAGGTCCTGCTCCCCATGTGGATGGCTGCAGCAGGAGGGTCCCCTCCTCCCCAGGGGAAAAAGAAAAAAAAGAGCAGGAAAATTGGCAGGGAACAAATAGGTTTTGTTTTCCTTTCCTGGATCGAGTATTTCAGCTTCACCTTCCTCCTGATGGCTGTGGAAAGTCAGTTCAGCAGGCTCCCAGGGCTCGGCTATTCAAGTTTTCCAACAGAAAAACTTTGCTTTTTCAGGACTACTTTCCTCCTTAAACAAAAGAGATATTGTCCAGGGAAGGATTTTGATTTTATGCTTCTTAAGTCGGGAAACCTCTTCCTGCAGAAGCTTTCCTGTGGCTTTCACAGCACATTTGGTCCTGCCACCACTCTGGGGGTGCTTGGCACTGTCCCCAAGCTCGGATCCCTGCAGGGAGCCGCACCCCTGGTCCTTTACGTTAGTCTGGCTCTCTCAAGAAAGCAAAAGAACTGTGGAATAACTCTCAGACTGCACATTCATCCTGCCCCCGGTACACAGATTGGATGCCAGGGACTCCTGGCGCAACCCAGGATCCCTTGGGATAATTTCTCTGGCCTTTCCCTTGTGAAGATCTGTCCCAAGGTTCTGGTTAACAACCAGCCATGCCAGCAACTGCCATGATTGTCCAGCTCATCTTCTGGTCTGTGGTGTCACTGAACATCCAACGTGAATTCCTTGTTCTCTGGAGCTAAAGGGAAAAGTGGACCTGGGCTGGGATCAAGAGTCAGCTGCAAGAAAGGAGTATCATAAATAGATACACTGTTGCGGTTTGTGGGTTTTTATCTTCATCTCTCTGTCCCATCTTTGCTTCCAGCCGGTCTGAAACAGCGAGAGAAACTCAAACTCCCCTCAAAGGGAGAATGGGAGGAAGGAGGGCTCTTGTGCTTTATTCCTAGGAAAATGGCAGGCATTTGTCATTCTGCAGAAGCCTGGGCATAAGTCAGTCTGCCAGACGTTTATGACTGGAATTCATGTGATTCACGGCTCAAACCCAGCAGGGATTTTGGAGCAGCCATGCTGGAGGCTGGCCTGAAGGAAGGCTTGGCATGCAGGACGGTTTTGCTTCCATGTGGCTTGGCACTACCTCCCCAAAGAAACATTCCAGAGCAAGGGAAGATGGTTGATATCAATCTTTTCCTGCTGCTAGCAGATCCTAATCTCCCAAAGGAGTGGTTGGGCTTGAAGTGGAGCTGTCACAGCTTTCCCTTCCTGAGGCACCTTTCTTAATCTCTGGCTGAGGGCCACCTGTTTGTCCTGAAGGCACCAGATGTTGAGATGTTCCAGGCTGTTGGTGTCCCAGGATGAATCTCCCACGTGGATGAACGTGAGGGATGTGGCAGCAGTGCTGTTTGCAGGGAAAAGGCTTAGCCTGGGCCATAGAGACCCCCTCCGTATCCTCCCCGGGACCTATTTCAGTCTGGTTCTGCTGTTAAAACATTTGGGTTTTTCCTGCCTGCTCCTGCAGGGATGCTCTCCTGATACTCAGTTGCTTGGTACTGCCATGTTTTGGTTTTCTTCTCCTGCTCCCAGCAGTGTCTGTTTTGTATTTCCTTCCAATTCTGGGACTTTATTGTGTGAGTATTTATCCTTTTTCTGCCCTCTTCTGCTTTTCTAAACACGCTGAGCTTCATTAAGCTCGATGACCCCAGATTCCCTCCATAAGAGTATATAAAAAAATGGGTTAAAGGAGTGAGGCATTTCCACCCATGTCCAGATACAGTTGTGAAATGGTGAGGAAGGAGGAAGGGAGATGCAGCACCACTGATTAACCTTATCTCTGGCCAGCTGTCATCCCCAACCCTTTAAATCAAGTTGGCAAAGGAGCAGCACCCAGCAGACCTTTGCAGCCCCATCAGGCAGGGGATGAGCTCAGTCAGAGCTTCCCTATCCATCTGAAATGAGGTGAATTCCCTGCCAAAGGGTGCAGGGTTTTGTGCTCAAAGCACTTTTTGGCTTCACTAGAAGGCAACAGGGGACAGATGTTGGAGATCTCATCCTGGCGGGACAAAGGGAGTAATTCTACTCTAAACAAAATCCTCCTAAATTTCCTGAAATTTAGGAATGTCCTAAAGCTTCCTGAAACTGCTCACTTGTGACCTGCAGATATTTATCTCTCCCCTCCTCCCTGTGTTTGTATGTTTATAAATGTATACATACAAATGTATATGCAGTGTTTTAATCTGTTACCAGTGAATGCGTGTTATTTCAACAATAACAGCAGGACTGGGGCCAGAAAATTCATCATCATGAGAGCTCAGCCCTAAAATTCATTACTATGAGAGCTCAGCCTTACAAATACCATTATCTTCTGGATGTCAAAACATTGTTGGCTTCTCTAATGTCTTGTAAGCATGCTTGATGCAAACCATCCTTATTGCCTCATCCATATGAGGGCCAATTATCAAATTAATGTACTTTGGTTTTAAGCCCATGACCAGAAGCAATGTGCCTGATTCTGTTGGAATCACAGGGAGATACTGGCAGGTGTTGAAGGCTTGGACAGCAGCTGGGTGGGACAAGATAGGCCTGGAAGTAGGTAGGCCCAGCCTAGCAGATATGTCTTCTGTGACTCTTGGGACCAGCCCGTCCCGTCTGGGGAAGAACAAGACCCAAAAGTGAGGAAGGAGAAGCAGCAAGGAAAGGGAACTTGGAGTTACAGATCCCAGAATGGTTTAGGTTGGAAGGGAACTTCAATACCACTTCATTCCAACTCCCTGCCATGGGCAGGAACACCTTCCATGGGACCAGGTTACTCCAAGAGAAAATTTGAGGGCTGACTCAGGGGTGTCAGGGCAGCTGCCAAAAGGAGGTGTTGCCAAGGGAATTTTCCAGGTCTGAGCAGCCTTGCTTCCCTCTGGGGAACACAAAGGTATTTTTCTCTGACTTCCCCTCTGGATTTCAGGTTTTCTCTTGTGGATATTGAGACAAGTTTGTTTATTACAAAGAATCTAAATATTGTGGTGCATGTGTATTCAAATCCATGTGCAAATAGGAATTGCTTAATTTAATTTTTATTTTCTCCTGCAGTCAGTTTCCCCTCTTCCTCCAATGTAAATCAGGAGTATGTTCTCCAATGTTGATAAATTCTGGGCTCATCTAACCCTGGTGGGGGAAGAACTGGACTCTCTGTGTTTATAAACAGAGAGAGAAAATATATATCTCTCCACACAGAGTTTACATTCCACGTGAGTTCTCTGGCCAGGGTGTCCAATAAAAGGAAAATATGTATTTCTTGTCAAAAGGTGCTGGAAACATCTGGCTGGGTGGCACCATCCCCGAATCAAGGGATCCAAAGGAGGCCAAGCACAATGCAATTTGGAGTGCTTGAATAAACTTTGTGATTAAAATCAATCAAAAGCAGCAAAACTGGACCCTGGGGGTCATAGGAGAAGACTTGGTGGTGGCTGAGCATATTAATTAATTTCAAAAGTATTCTTATGCCTTTTTTCTCATGGTTATCTGTGCATGGTTGTCATCTCATGTGGTTTTAAACTCACGTGGAAGAATTTTTGGCAGGTTTCTATCAGAGTCTGAGGTGCAGAGAAATTATTTTAATCATTATTTATTGCTGTTGCCTGCTCTCCTGTCCCACCACTTTACTGTTCTTTTGCCAGGTGTCAAGGCAGCTTCTTAATGGGAATAGAAACTAGCTGGAGATGAGGAAAGTATCTATGAATAGGAGAAAACAAACAAAAATTTTAGTAGTTTATTCATCAATCAGCTTCTGCATCTTGGCCCTGCTGTGTTTCTGATGTGACAAATCTTTTTTTATGTAACATTAATGTTCTGTTCACACCGTAAAATTATCTGAGTAACATCTGATTAGACTCCAAGGGTGAAATGCAAGCCAGAACAATCCAGTTCTGTGCATAAAGCACAAAGTTCTCTCTGGTCCAGCACTGAAGTGCTCTTTCCAGCAAAACCAGGTATGAAACCACAGACATTCCTGAATTACTTTGAGGGCAAATGTTGGGAAGGTTTGGAAGATGGACACAGCATTTAAGCCCCATAGGGCATTTTGAACACTTGGCTGTTGTAGTAGGGGCAAGCCTCAAGCTTCTTTTCTCCTTTCATTGCAATTTCAGCAAAGTAAAACTACTTGAAGTGTTCATCTTTCACCTCTGTAGAATATTTTTCTCCTTGATCCATTGTTTGGCTCATGGCTCTTCCTTATCCACTACATTCTTCACTTGCCACGTACAGCCCCGTCCTCGGGAATCCTTGGTGGAAATCTGTTTGACAAACAAATGAGGTGATTTTTCCTCCTTCTCCAATATCCTCAGGCTGGTTTGGTTTTAGGAAGGAGTGGACTGGAGGGAGAGAAGATGCTCCAGTTGGTACATCTTTGGTAAATGATCCTGAGTGCCAGCTGTTCTACTGGGATCACTAGCCATATCACTCTCCCTTTGAGGAATGGGGACAAAAGCAGGATTTAAGGGAAGTCCCCAGCTTCATCATTCTTCCCACATTTCCCCCATAGCTGTTAAGTGTGCATGGGCCATCTTGTCAGTCATGACCCCTGAGGGCCGGTCCTTGGCTGCAGAACTCCCTAAAGGAGGAATTTTCCCACTGATAATCTCCCTGGAAAGGAACATGGGCTCACTTAATGTTGTTTCTATCAGTCACTGAATGCTCTGCAGCTCAAGCTGGGTGGTCTCTGAGGCGTTGCACTCAACTCGAATGGGCTGGGCTGGGGAGAGGAGAGGGCTTTGTGGTCGGGGAGGAACATGTGGGACCAGCCACATTCCTCGTGGAATCTGGTGAAGCCCCTCCTCACGTGGTTCAGCAGAGGTGAACCAGAAGGGGTTGCCTTGCCCAGAGTTCTGCTGTCTATCTCTGAGGAGTAGCCACGGAGAGCTGTCATTTCTGGCAGGATTGCATTAGGTCGGCAAATCTCACTGGAATGGTCTCGCCAGGAATGGGGCTGATGAACTCTAAAAAAACACCTGAGAAGTGTTGACTAAATTAATTTATCATGGGCAGACCTGACCCAAGACGATTTTTAGACCTGGAGCCATGGGAGGCCTGAGAGGAACATCTTCAGGTCTCTGATTCAAATAACCACATCTTGCTGAGATCCTACCACAGGGAGATCTCCTGTCCTCTAAGGGTGGCTCTTTCTTCCTGCACTTGGATTGTGTGTGGTTGGCAAAGTGACCCTGTTGTCCGATGACCATGGGAATGGCCAGCAGCACTGGCAATGCTGGAAGGAGTTTGGGAGCCAACCCCAGCAGAGTGCTTAGAGCTGGACACAATTTGANGGGATGGAGATTACCTTCAGCAAGGGATTGCTCTTTCCCGGTCTTTTTTTCCCTGCTAGTGAAAGTATTTCACAAACAGTCAATGAAGTTTTGCATCATTCCATAGCAGCTGGAAGCGGCAATGAATCATTGTTTTATTTCCCTCTTCAGCTGGGAAATCTCAGCCAATCCTTAGCAAATCAGGAGGTGCAGGTGGTTAATGGGATATGCAATCGAAAAAGAAGGGGAAGATAAAATCTCCGTATGAATGGAGAGTTACGGAAAACCCCGAGAAAGGGATTGGTGACAGGTAGGAAAATCCCTCTGGTTTTCCAGGGGTGGATGCAGCAGCTATCACTGGCTTGGCCCCAGAGCCTTTGGCAGCAGAATTCCATCTGCTGGTGTTGTGACCTTGTCAAAGGAGGGACAGCCCACCTCACCCCACGGATCTCCTTGAGTTTGACTGGATTTAGCTGCACATATCATCTTGGGATAAAGGCCAGTTGGATCCTGCATTAGAATTTAAATTGGACTCGTTAGATCCTGCTTGGGCTTGAACTCCATCCTTAATTTCTTTTGTGTGGTCTTCTCTTGGGAAGCTTTAGGGAAAACTAGCAGTTTGTTACAGGAACATCTGGATCTCATCCAGGGATCATCTTCATCATGCTGTGGGCTACTGTGCAGCACCAAAATAGCCCTGGCCACATCTTGCCTTTCCCCAGGGATGTGCTTGAGTCTCATCTCTGGGTGTTCCATTCCTGGGTGTTCTCCCTGCCCAGAGCATGCTCAGTAGCTGCCATTGTTCGGGAATGGAGGGTCTCCAAATTGAATGTTTGCCCGCCCTTGGATGGAGACCACCAGAGCCCCTCAGTCCCTTGCAGCTCATTGCTGCACAGCACTCAGCCATCCCAGTTTCCACACAGCAGGAGCTGTCTTCGGGGGGATCTGATTCCCTCTTTCCTCCTGTTCCTCCATCTTCAGCCTCTTCCTTTTGGGTTTAAATTGTGGAGCTGCGGGAATGCCCAAATACCCAGACCATTGCAGGGCAGGAGGCTTAGAGGATGAGGTGACCCCAGGAGAGGCATGGAAATTCAGCTCTTTTGGGTTGCGTGATTTTTTGCATTTTTTTCATGAGGAATAATTATTGTCCTAAATAATACTTTTTCCTCCCAACTCTCGAATAATTTTCCATCACCCCACCAGAGAAAGGTGAAAGAGGATTTTTGAAGAAAGTAAAATGGTTTCATTTGCTTTTGGTTTCATTTTTTTCCTTAAAAAATGGTTTGCTTTCTGAGTGGAAAATCTAATAAAATTATTGCAGAAGTGGAAAAGATTCTCCCTAGCTGAAGGGATGCTGCATGGCAAAATACTTTTGATCGAGACTAATCCAATTACTCTTGATTTGGCAATCCTGATGGGTTGCCAAACCCATCCTTTTCCTGAAACTGAAGTCCCTGAATGTCCCCATGTACCAGGAATGCCAGATCCTCGTGGATGTTGCCAAGTGCATTGGTGCTGTGTTGTTGCCCTTCCAGAGGTAATATTTTCAATTTCAGCTGATGGGCTGCAATAAACACCATCCTAAAGAAACCCAGAATGGGAGAAACTGGAATATTCAATATCTCTGGCAACGATGTAGGGGAGATGGTCACTCCCCCATCACCTTTTAACTCTAAACCCCAAAAGAACCATCCCATAGGCAGGTTTGAGTCTTTCACCTCCTCCTCCCATGGCAGGCATTTCTAGCTTTATGCTTTCCTGAAACGATTTCCGCCTTCAGCCTTGGCAGTGGTTATTCCCAGATGCTCCATGTCCCATCCCAAGAGGTTTGACTGCTTTAAGGATTGGAGAGCAGCCCTGAGGGCATCCGAGTGACATCCTACAAGGAGCGCTGTCAAGTTGGGGAGCATTCACCTTGTTCCCCAACCCTGTCACCTTGGGGAGCATCCCTGCGCCCAAGCCAGGTAGAAACATGACTGGAGCAGGACCAGCAAAGAGAGGCAGGAAGGATGAGGATCTTGGAAAGTCTTCCACAGGAAGTTGAACAGATTAGGGGTGTTTAATTTACTGAGGAGAAGAGTAAGAGATGCCACGGTGGGTTTCTGAAACAGTGAGTGATGTGGAGAAGGTTGGGAAACCGCTGCTGTCTGCCAGCTCCTGTATTTATAGGATATTGAAAGGAGGGGTGAAACATTAAATAATACTTATACTAATACATAGTATTAAATCAAATGTTTAAAATAGGGGAAAAAAAGAAGAGGGTTTTCAAGTATGTCAGTGCTCCAGCTGTCCTTGAGTGATGATGTTAGGATAGATGGTGTCCAGGTTTCAGGAGCAACACTTCTCCATGGTCCACAAGGGACTGCAGAACAATCTTCTGCCTGTCCCAAGCAGCAGCTGAAATAATTTTCGATGGATATGGAAATTCAGCGGAGGTTTTTAGGATTTAAGGCTGAACCTTTAAAAGATGGTTTAGGAGTTTTGCCTGCCTGGCAGTGCTGGGATGTGGTGAATAACCCATGGATGAGGAGCCATGGTTTGCTCTCTAGGAGATGTAGCATGATTTGCTCTGTGAGACTGGTGTTCTAAGGAGACAAATGAGGTTGAGACAAGTTGTGACCAGTTCAGTGTAACCCTGTGATTCCACTGTCACTTAAAGTCACACTGATTTACCCCAGCAAAAAATATTTGTGGTGTTGGGATGCTTGATGAAAGGGATTTGCTTTGCTGGGATGTTGCTGGAGAATAGTGATATGATTGTGCTGGATGCTGGTCTGGTGAAGGTCCCGAAGCTCCAGGATGGAGCCGAAACTCCTGCAGGCTCCTCTTGGAGGTGATGGAGGGGGCGAGAGAGGCTTTCTGGGCTGGGTCACCGGCTTTGGATGTGAGAGCTGACATGTGGTACCTTGTTCTGCTAATGATGTTGCTTCGACCCTTTCCCGTTTCCCTGCTGATGCCGGGGACCCTCTGCCATGCTTCTGGCTTTGTTTTAATCTTCAGTAATAGCAAAAGAAAACAACTGGTGCTTTGCTTTCACCTCAGTCTCAGGATGCTCCTTAGATCAGGGATAAGGCGCAAGGGATGGATTTGTCCAGTCGAGGGGCCAAAGCTCACAGAGACTTTGGTGAGTGTTGCTCTAAGATTCCTATCTAAGGAGCATTCCCAGTGGAGGGATGTGTAAAATGAGTAATCAGAAGATTGGGCAATGGGTTGCAGCAGCAGGGCTGGGAGAGGCGCACAGGAGGAAAGCTGGGACTTGTTTGGGGACAGCAGGCTGCTGTGCTGTGTCATCGCTGTCTGTCACAGCACCAAAGTGCAAAAGTTAAAAATGTGCTTGTGAAAATCCCCTCTCCAGCTCTCTTGGATCCCCTTCAGGCATTGGAAGGGGATCTGAGGTCCCTGGAACTTTCTCTTCTCCAGGTGAACACACCCAGCTCTCCCAGCCTGTCTCACTCCAGGACATCCAGCAAAGCTCAGCCCTTAATTCAATGATAAATCCCACAGCTGGGAGGGTTTCTTTCACAGGGGAAACACTCTAGGACCATTACCAAACCATGGCCAGGGAGACTGCCCATGGGTTTTAGAGAAGCTGTGAGATGGGTCATCCCTCTTCTGAGCTGGGGTGCTCAGACCATGCTCCTCTCCTTGCGAAGTGCAAGGCAGCAGCAGCATGAAAAGGTTTGTGGGATTATTTTTCAAGTGCAGGACAGCTGTGTAAGATTAAGGAAAGTTGGGGGGCTTCTCCCTTCTGCTCTGCTGCTCTGTGTCTGGTCTGTGTGTGTTTGCTAAATACAAACAGGTGCAGTACACCTTGACTTGCCTTTTGCCACAGAAAAATCCAACTTCTGTGTAAACTGTGGGAAATCAGCTGCGCCAAGACCATCCAGGTAGAGTTAAACAGAGCATGGTACAGCCTGTCAGAGAATATCTCCTGACAAAAGCCAGACGTGAATCATTTTGATGAACATGTTTCCACGTTTCACCTGGCCCTACCATTCCATGGTGTGGTTAACCTAACACGGAGAGAAAATAATTCAGCTCCATCCAGCAGAAAACTTGGTTCTCTCCCTCCTCCCCACCAAGTTTTGTCAGGACCAGAGGTAAGACAACAGGATTGTCCATGCTGGCTGACCAAAAAATTACTTTAGGGTCATGGATTCTGTGTTTAGGCACAATGTGTTTTGTGGCATTTCATCTTTTTCCTGTTTTATTAACTAGAAAAGGTTGCTCTGGCTCAGAGGATGCTCAGAATAAAGGATGGGGCTTGGAGCAACCTGGGACTCCCTGTCCATGGCAAAGAGTGGGACTGGGTGGGCTTTAAGGTCCCTTCCAAACCCAAACCATTCCATGATGATTTTATACACAGAGCCAAGTTACTCGTCTCAGCAGTGCTTGGGATTTATCATGGGGCAGGTATTGGCTTTTGGTTTGTCAGTGCCTATCCACCCATCTTTAATATTAAATTACTAAACTGGATGAAAATATTCCTCCTTCTTATAGTGGCCCAAGTTTTGTTTAAAAACAAGGAGCATGTGCAAAGTGGAATTTGTCATGGTAAAACATTTAAAAAAAAAGAAAGTTTAACCAAGCCTTTGAAATGTCAGAGAAGTTGTAGGATTGGTTTTGGCAGGACATGAAAAAATTTCCTTTTTCCTTGATATTCTTCTCTTTCCTTTTTAATTTTTTGGTATTAGTATTATTTTTCCTAAGACGATGTAATTTCCTGACTCTCCTTGCTCTGAGCTGTATAATCAAAAGGAAGGGAAGACAAACTGGTATAGCTCCTTCCTGTAAGGAAATTATTTCCAATCTTTATTTGAATGCCCCATTGCTTTGCAGGCTTTATCCTTCAGATGTGACTGGAAGTATTCTTTGGCAAAGGTCCTGCTTGCAGAGAGAGAGGCGGGGACTGGCGGGAAGAGGGGAAAGACCCAAGGTGGAGAAAAGGCTCCCAAGTAAATTTCCTTGTGTTTTGCAGCACATTCCTACAATCCAAACAGTGCTTTAGGTTTATTTTTTGACATCATACCTTGGTTTGTGTATTTGGGTACCTCAAGCAATTCCTTTTCTTATCTGATTAATATGAATCCTGTAATGGCTTGGGTTGGGAGGGACCTCAAAGTTCAGCCCTTTCCACCCCCTGCCATGGACAGGGACACCTGCCACTATCCCAGGTTGCTCCAAGCCCCAGTGTCCAACCTGGCCTTGGACACTTCCAGAGATCCAGGGGCAGCCACAGCTTCTCTGGGCACCCTGTGCCAGGGCCTCACCACCCTCACAGCAAGAAATTTTTTCCCAATATTTTATCTAAATCTCCTCTCTTTCAGTTTGGCTCTTCCCTTCCAGGCCAAATGCTGGGAGTAATTAAAACTTCTTCTATTTGCAAATAAGAATATTTTGCATCTTTCAAACCAGCCTGGGACATTAACAGAGTCCCTGGAAGGAGAGCCAAGCGAATGCAGGAAACTGCCCCAAAAACAGATTTTCCAAAAGGATGCAAAGCTTTGAGCTTCAAGCAATCTCCAAGAAAGTGATGGAGAGCTGCCATGATGTAGATTGGTTGGGAATGTGGTTCCAGAAAGGCTTGTGACTGTGCTGAAAAATGGCCCTAGACCTGATGCTGACAGATTTTGCTAGTGGGATTCTTGATCCTTGTTTCCAACCAGGACTTGGAGCCATTTTGGAATAAGGAAAACATAGGAAAATCTGTCACTTGCAGCAATTTTTCAGCCAGATCTGAAGCAGTGTTATGAAACAGGTCTGGTTTGGGTTCCCACATCAAAATGGTAGGCCACAGTTCCAGATTTGGGGCGTCTCATCCAAACTGCAGTCCGGTTTTCAAAAGGGTTGGATTTCCAGCTCTATTTTCAGTCCGTTTGAAATGGGAAAATGGATTTTATTTTGGATGATCCCCAGGAGTTTCTCTATCTTGCAAACTGCTGATTCACAGATTTGTGTATAGCATAGAGCAGGGGGTTGGAAACCTGATATTTTTTTCAAGTCTTATGTTCTTTCTGCATAATCCAATTGCATCTGCTTTTGGCTGGGTCAAATTTCCCACTAGAAAAAAAAAAAGTAGGAAAAGTTTCATGTTCTTTGAAAATACAAAGAAATTTGCATATGGACAATGCCTTGCATTCCTGGAAGTGTCCAAGGTCGGGCTGGACAGGGCTTGTAGCAACCTGGGATAGTGGAAGGTGCCCTGCCCATGGCAGGGGGTGAGATAAGATGAGCTTTAGTATCCCTCCGAACCCAAAGGATTCCATGGAAGCTCAGCATAAGAACCTTTTAGTCAAACCCTGGTCCTTATTTTCATTTTCAGCCAAAGTAATTTCCCTCTGTTTCAAGAGTTATGGCCTGATCTAAGGAAAAGAAAATGTAATTCTTATGGAACTTCTTAACAACAAGTTGTCTTTATCATTTACTGGGTGTTTTGTAGTATAAAAACCCTCAAATATTCAGGAAATGTTCCCTTTAATACCCTTATGGAACCATTCTCTTGCTCCTGAAAAAAGCCATCAGGAAATCATACATGGAACTGATGATCTTAGAGGTCTTTTCCAGCCTTAATGATTCCGTATTGTTCGCTATTTCAACAGTATGTTCAGTATCAGTAGATGCTGCAGAAATATGGTATTTTAAACTAAAATTATTAGACTTGTAAAACTTTAAGAGAATGATGAAAACCATTCTGGGGCTTGCTAGAGGAAAATAGAGAATTTGAGCTTCTATTGGGATTTTTTCCTGCCTGTTTCTAAAAAATGGCAGCTTCTAATGCACATATTTGAGACTCCTTGGTATTTATCAAGGCATTATTGAGGGATCATTTTCAGGGACTTTGAAAAAGCAGGGGGGAAAAGGTTTAGATTACTAAAACCCTATTTAAATAATTTAAATTTATGTAAATCATAGAACTGTTTAGGTGGCAAAAGCCCTTTAAGACCATCAAGCCCAACCATTCCCCCAGCACTTCCAAGGCCTCTCTTCACCACGTGGCTTTTAAATCCCTCCGGGGATGGGGACTCCACTACCCTGGGCAGCCCCTTCCAAGGCCTGACCACCCTTTCCATGGAAAAATGTTTCCTAATCTCCGATCTAAACCTCCCCTGGCCCAGCCTAAGGCTATTTCCTTTAATCCTGTCCCTGTTCCCTGGGAGCAGAGCCCAACCCCCCTGGCTGCCCCCTCATGTCAGGGAGTTGTGCAGAGCCAGAAGGGCCCCCCTGAGCCTCCTTTTCTCCAGGCTGAGCCCCTTCCCAGCTCCCTCAGCCTCTCCTGGTGCTCCAACCCCCTCCCCAGCTCTGTTCCCTGCCCTGGACACACTCCAGCCCCTCAGTGTCTTCATTCAAACAAGAGGGTCAGGATTGGGCACAGGCTGTGGAAGGAACTGGGTGTTATTTTGTAATATTTTCCACCAGTTCCACAATTTTAAATTTTTTCCCGCCACTATTTTCCAGCTGCCAGCCCTTCCTCTACTCTCAGCTTAGCCTCTTTCCCACGTGAGTGTCTGTAGACACCATTTGATCAGCTGTAACATACCAAAAGTGTTACTTGTTCTGTCCCTGGAAAATGAGTCAATGGGAGGTCTGGAGTTAAGGAAGCAGGTGCATAAAGGCTGACAGTGAGTTTGAAATTAAGAGGAGGCACCTCCAAGCATCTCCTTTCTATAGGAGCAGAGCAGGACAGACTTTGCTGGCCAGAGGACAACACCAGCTCTGGTTTTAGGGCATCAGGGAACAGCCTGATGGATCTGCCTGGATGGTGAAGTGTTTGTCTTGCCCCTCACCAGGACGTGTTCTCTGTGTCAAAGGTTAGAAAATTGACATAAGGAGAGAAAAAGTTCACATAAATGTATCTATTGCTTCACATCTATAATTTTTTTCCAGCCTGGAGATGAGAAGGCTTTGGGGTTTTCTAGTGCCTGAAAGGAAACCACAAGAAAGACGTAGAGAGACTATTTACAAGGGATGGAGTGACAGGAAAAGGGACAATGCCTTCCCACTGGCACAGAGAAAGTTTAGGTGGGATACTGGGAAGAAATTCCTCCCTGTGATGGTGGGGAGGCCCCGACACAGGGTGCCCAGAGAAGCTGTGGCTGCCCCTGAATCTCTGGAAGTGTTCCAGGCCAGGTTGGACACTGGGGCTTGGCACAATCTGGGGTAGTGGCAGGTAACCCTGCCCACACCAGAGGGTGGAATGAGATGAGTTTTGAGGTCCTTTCCACCCCAGGCCATTCTGATTCTGCTTTCAGGACCTTTCCTGATGAACCTGGGGGGTTCTGGAGTTCCTCTGCTCTGCAGCAGCACACAAGGAAGAGTGTCCCTACTCCACAGTAAATCAGTGCTGCCCAGGGGTCTGCAAGCTTCGGGAAAATAAAACATTTGGAAGCTCTTTCTTGCCCAAGATGAATCTCTGTGTATATTTACACACAAATATACAATGGATGTGTCTTTATATCCTTAATAGTATCAGTGAGAGAAGCTTGTCTAGAACCACAGCATGCAGCCTTTCCCTGTCAGCAGCCTTTCTCCCAGGCTGGGCTTCCACGTAGGGACCAGATGTGCCCCTCCCAAAAGTTCTGCTCACTTCTGTACACTCTCTTTTAGCGTTTTGTTTTGTTTTGTTTTTTTTCCCACTCCACAGAAGTACAGCACGAGCCATATGGTCTAACCCTCCTGCTGAAGCTGAGCAGGAACCAGGAGTGATTGCTCAGAATGCCATAAATAGCTAAAGAGCTGTTTCCAACAGTAAATAGGGAGATGTGAATTAGGAATAAACTCTCCCACCAGTTTGTAGACATTCCAGTTGCTTGTTTTAATATCTTCATGTGGTTTTTTCCCCCCTCTCTCCTTCACTTTTCTTGGTGGGAGGTGATACAGAGAACAATGAGCAAGGGGCCCACTCTGGTTATCTGAAGCAGAATGAAAAACAAGGGAAAAAAGAAGGTGGGATTCATAAAAAGGAGCCTAGGAGAATTAGAGACCTCAGGCATTTTGGGAACTGCATATTCAGTTCTTTGAAGGGACCCTGAAAGATCCCATCCTCATGATGTTGGCAGAGGATGCAAGGATTTGGGGATGCACTGCCAGCTTGGAGCCTTTGGATGAACTTCCAAAGTTTTCGTGAGCTGTCTCAGCCAGCCTCCCCTTCTTGACAGCAACAAAAGCTGTCAAAAAATGTGGAATTCCTGTCTCATGGAATGAAATATCCTCATGGTTTTCTATTTGCTTTTGTTCCAGAGGAGGGAGAAAAGTCCAATTTTTTCACTGAGTGGAAGTTTTTGTGAAATGGAGTCAGAAATACAGGAGTGACCTGATTGGAGTGGAAAATTTAATGTAAACACCAGGTAAAAGTGATACAAATCATGGGCATCCAGAATGCAAGGAAAGGGTGGAATAATCAATAGGAAAAAGAAGAAAGAAAGCTTTTGGATCTGAACTTAAAAGTTTTGCTCTCCAGCTCCTTCAAAATCTAAATTCTCCCACAAAGTCAAATGAATTTGGATGAATGGGAATTTACTGCTGAAAAACTGCAGTGGGAATTTTTGTGGTCTGCCCCAAACACAGCCTGCTCTCACATCTGTGCCCGTCATAACACAGAGCTCACAAGCACATCCAAAATTTGGGATCCAGCTCTGAGTCTGGCCCTGCTTTGAGCAGGAGGTGGGATTACAGACCTCCTGAGGTCCCTTTGGACTTTGGTGACGTCCACAGTCCACAGAAAAGAGTAATTTTGCTGTGAGATCAAAAGGGAGGAAGGAGGAGAGAGGAATAAAGCAAGACAAGAAAACTAAAACAGGGGTAAAGGAACACATTTGTCAAAGCCATGCCTAGAAGGAAAAAACCCTTTCCAGGCTGCAAATTTAAAATTCCTTCCATCTTTTCTTCAAAAATATCCCAAAGGTAATGATTTGGGTTTGAAGGAACGTTAAAGTCATCCAGTCCAACCCTAAAGTAATGTCCTCCAGCCACCCTATGGACCTCAGCAGTGCAGAAAGGATTTTCCAGGCTCCGTGTCTTTGGGAAGGGGACATCTCTGACTGTGGGGTGCACCCATTATTGGGGAAGGCATAGGCTGGTTAAGCATTAGACATTAACTTTTCCCACTTTGCTTCATAGAGAGGGGAGAAAAAGGCAGCCAGAATTCCCAAATCAGAGGGAAGAGCCACTGCAAGGATTCAAAGGGAAGGGTAGGCTCAGCACCCCCTGTCCAACCTGGACTTGGTCTGAGAAGGAAATCAGAGCCTAAAGCCACAGAGCTTGATGGGACAGCAGTGTGACTTTGGTGCTGATGTGGTCTGAGGCTGGGGGAGAGCTGCCTGCAAGCCTTACGATGTTTGGCGTCGTAATTCCAGGAGAGCTAGTCACTGGCTCAGCCCCACTTTATTCCAAGCCAGCAGGAAGGGCTGACAGGGAGCCAGCACGGCTCCTGCAATCCCTTTCACTCCCTAATTACTTCTGGCTGCTGTGGAATCCCCAAGGATTCAAAGGGATGATGCTGGATTTGCGCAGGGCTGTCTCTCTGGATCTCCCCGGGTTCTCAGCCCATGGAGGTCCATAAGGCTTTGGAAAGGGACCCGCAGAAAACATTAAAATATATTACAAATGCACATTCCCACGCAGACAAAAGCAAGGAAAATGGAAAGAAATCAAAGGGCTAAGTGAACAATGGAAATTCAGCTTTTGTCGCCTCTTTTTTTTTGGCTGAAAATAGAAAAGCATGTGTGGGAGATGGAACTGGCTTCTCCAAAAGGAGAAATGGCATTTCTCAGGGAAGGTTCAGATGAGATATTAGGAGAAAATTCTTCCCTGTGAGGGTGGGGAGGGCCTGGCACAGGGTGCCCAGAGAAGCTGTGGCTGCCCCTGGATCTCTGGAAGTGTCCAAGGCCAGGCTGGACTGGGCTTGGAGCAGCCTGGGATAGTGGGAGGTGCCCCTGCCCATGGCAGGGGGGGGAATGGGCTGAACTTTAAGGTCCCTCCAACCCATACCATTCTGTGATGAAAGAGGAGAGATTCTGGTCCAGGCTAAGCAGAAAAAGCACTTTTTGCTCTTGGTTGAAGTTTGGCAGAGATGCTGTGCCAGGGAGAGTGATGCCAGCTCAGGTGGGATGAGGGAAGGTAGGCTGGGAATTTATGCTCTTCGTATCCCATGGCCAGGCAGCAAAACAGGGCTCTGAAACCAGAGCAGTGAATGTTCCAGGGGCTTTTTTCTCTTTCCCAGAGCATTGCCCACCTTCCTGGGCCCTTTTGGGTTGGAAAAGTGGTATAATCACAGGGTTTCTCTTGTAAAGGCTGCTAGAAATGCTCCTGCACGACTCCACATCCTAAAAGATAAGGAAAGATGAATTTTATTCCACTAGACATAATCAACCAATGGCTCTTTTGGGCAGTGGGGAGCAAGGAGAGTGAAGGCTCTTTATCCATCAGCCCCACTCCCAGGGGGTCATCCCATTTGTTCAGCTCTTGGGACACAGTGTCAGCACTTCTTTCCCTGTCAAGGGGTCCTGAGCCCCAGAGGATTTTCCAGGCACGACACTTGAAAAAACACATCCCAGAGCTGGATTAACCCTGACCAGTGTGGAGATGCTTTATAAGGAATTGTATAATTAGTCAATGAGGTGGTGGGACAGCTCTGGATGGAGCAAACAAATGGCATCATCACACGGATTTAAGTGATTTTGGCAAAACCGTTCTGGCCAAAAGGAAGTTGGCTTTGTTTGCTGCACTCATGTTTTTCTCTCATTTCAACCCCGAAGTAAACAGTGATTTCCAGCCAGCCAGGCAGCTCTGCCCATGGTCATTTGAACAGGCTTTTAGTGAGCTTCTGAGACTGGCAGTTGGGGTGGTAAACCCTCTTTATGGGCTGTTATCAACTATGGTCTGCTCAGAGGCAGCAAAACTCATTATGTTCAGAAATGGCTGCAGTGCTCCTGTGTACCCATGCAGGGGACCTTTAATGCTCTCCCTTTTCTGGCTTCCCAGCGATAAAAACACATTATTGGGGGAAAAAACCCAAAAGCCTCAGAGTGAGCTGCTGGTTCGCTCAGCACTCAGGCTCCTGTGCTGGAGGTTTTATTTGGCTGCTGACATCCTGTGGATGGCTGCAGAACAGGCCCTTGGATTTTAGGAAGTCAACCAGTGTGGTGCACTCTCTGTTTTTTATTTAGCTGCACATTAAATGTTCCCCTTTGCCCCAAGTTTTATTAAGGAAAAATTAAAGAGAGCCTTGTTAAGCTGTGGACATGAAAGGAGAACAGGCCATCCTGCTGGGCTGAAGAAACAACCTTAGGATCAACACCACAATTAGCCCAGTTCTCCAGGCCTGATATAATTATGGGTATCACAGTCTGCAAAGGGCATGGGAACCGCAGGAATTCCTCTCAGACAAAACCAGGGGGAAATAAAGGCTGAGAGGGACTTCGGAGTTCATCAGGACTCACAGCTGGCAGATGTCGGTGCACGCTGGGTTTATTGGGCGATGGAGATCCCTGCGTGACCTCTCCCTGTTGTCCCAACATTTGCCTGTAAAATAAGGCTCGTTTTGTACCTCTAGCAAGCAGAAACACCAAAGCCCAGCAATGTCCCAGCCAGCTCTCATGACTGCGAGCAACCGCTCCAGAAAATCTCTGAGAAGTGGCCCTGTGGAGGAGGCCTTCAAGACATGAAGCATCAGGGATTTTCCAAAGAGCTCGTTAGCACACAGAATGATGTCTTGAGTGTTGAGTTCATGTTCCCCACTGCCTTGGCTTCTCCCATCTCTCCCACTGCTTTGACTGAACCCCTGGTACCACTTCAGGATTTTATTAGGGCTTGGTGATGCTTTTCCCCACACCCAGCCTCATGCTAGAGTCTCTCAGTGGAAGGAAAAGGCCTAAATTAAGTTGGTATTAACTAATACTGAGAGCACCATCTGGTAGGCTAAGGGGCTGGGGAATATAACCATAAGAGCCAGGGATGGGCTTCTGAAAGCATCCCAGAAATGCACCTGTCTGGGGCCATCAGAAGGTCGTGGTGCTCCTGGTCTGCCTTCCCACAGCCACCTCCTGACAGCCTCAAGGAGAAGGTGGAAATAATGGCCAAACATCCCCAAATTCTTCCTGCTTTTGGATGGATGTAGCTTGATGTGCTCCCTGAAGTGTGGAAAAAGCTCTGAGTGGGATGACTAAGCTCCTGCCATGAATATCCATCTGTTGCTTCTTCTTTGGACTGCATCATCCTCGTGAAGCTCTTCCAGCTCAGGGTATTCTGTGGTTCTTTGGAAAAGGATAAAATTTTAAAATCAGCTGTATTGTGACCATGGGTTCCATGAATCTGTGAGTGTATATTTAGATATATTTCTCTCATATATATACATATAAATATATATCCATTTTCAGCTGGCTAATACTCAATGTCCCCATCTGTAGCCTTCATGTGTGAGAGAGGGATTTAGCAGTGCCTGTGTTCCTTGGACCATCCACACTATTCCTGTTCCTCGTGGATTTATCCAGAGCATAGATCCCATTAACCCTCCCACAGACTCCAAGTGCTGTGCTAACAGAACCCAGGGATGGTGACCTCCAAAAAGCTGATGAATCACATGAAAATTACACAGCATTTTTAAAACCCCAATCTTTTCCTTGACCTTTCAGCACAGCCCCAGATTTCTGCGTGTGTTTTGGGGTGGGAAACACCCTCCCAGGATGTAACTTTGCTTTTTCCAGGCAGCTGATCCTCCTTTTATCTGCAGGAAAACAGGTCAAAGATGCTCCTTAGAACTGGAGCTCCTTCCCCTGTCCTGTTTGCTGCTGGCCATGGGTCTGTCCCTCCTTTAATCCAGAATAGGGATAAACTATCCCAGGAAGATTTTATGCTGCTATCATATAAATTTTGATCTATCAAAGCATTTTCTACACAAAACTTGTCAGGGAACATGTTTTTCTATGTCTTTGAGCACAAAGATTTTTGCTGTGGTCTGCTGTGCAGGACATGAAGGAGATGTTGGCAGAGGTTTGGCTGGAGATAGAAGTCAGATATAAGTGATTCTAACCCACAAATTTGTTATATCACAACTGGCTGGCATTGTTGAGTGTGTGTTGTGAGTGTCTGGGACTCTGCAGAACAAGTTGGGTGATGTTCCATTAAAGGCTTACAGGGAATTTTGTTATTCCTTTCTGTGTTGCTACATGACCATCAGATATTTCATAGAGTCATAATTCATGTGAATTATTCAGTAACAGGGGCAGCTCATGGTATTTTATCGTCACCATCAGAGTTGGGTTTTGATGCAGTCAGCTCAGATGGAGCATAAAGAGAAAAATTAGTGCCAAGGGAATTTGCAGCCGTGCCTCTCCGGGATACTTTCCCCTGGGTTCTCTGTGCTGGTCAGTTCCCAGGGCTTGCTGTTCCATCCCACATTTGTGCCCGCCCTCTGTACCCTCCTCTCGAGGCTGAAGCACTTGTGGGACCAGTTCCCACGTCTCCTCAAAAGGAAGAATCCCATAAGAAAACACGTAGCATTTTTCTCATAATTGTCATTGCGCAGCAGGTGGAAATGTGCAGGGCAGGGTGGAAAAAAAAGGCCAGCTGAGTGCACCCAGCGCTGCTGTCAATGTCAAAAGCTGCTCCATGGAAGCTGCTCCTGGGCAAACACTCCCAAGGGCTCTGCTGCCAACAGCAAAGAGGTCACGCCCCAGAAACACTTGTTGGCAGCAGCCTTGGGCAGCTTTCCCTATCTGGAGGCAGGCGGGGCTTTCCCCTGTGGGCTGAGAGTCCTTGGAAGTGCCAGAAGGGCCTTGTGGAGGTTTTCACACCTCTTGCACAGGAGGACCTGGTGCACAACTCACTGCTCAGTTTGCTTTCCCAACTGGGCAAACTTTGCCTTTGGAGGGGAACCAAGGCACTCAAGGAGGCAAGTGTTTACCTCTCCCCCTTTTTCCAGTCCCATGACAGGGTGATTGGGCTGCCATCATCGTCGCTCTGTCCTTGATGGATGTGTGAAAGCTCCACATCCATCAGGTGCCAGCCCCATCTTTTCCCAGCTGAGGTGAACCATCCCTTTGCAGCCGTGCTGTTCCTAGGCATTCAGGTGTGTTGGGTGCCGTGTTTTGGGATCAATGGGAGAACCCAGAGCTGTGCTGCACACCCAGGATCTCTGCCACAACCCCTTGCCAACAGCTTGTCATCCTCAGGGATCACAGAAGGAGGTAGATCATGGAATATCCTGGGCTGGAGGGGACCCACAAGGATCACAGTCCAGCTCCTGGCCCTGCACAGGACACCCCAATAACCCCACCCTGTGCATCCCTGAGAGCGTTGTCCAAACTCTCCTGGAGCTCTGGCAGCCTTGGGGCTGTGTCCATTCCCTGGGAGATATGTGGGAAATGGTTGCTGTTGTAGTTTCAGTCTGAAATCAGACAGAAATATCAATTTGTGTGTGGTTTTAGGTTGCCAATTTGAAATTCTTTAATCAAGAGCAAAGCAGGCTTAAACTTGAAAAGAATAGACTTTATTAACTAACACTAAAAGGAAAAAAAAGGAAAAAAAAAAAACAAGAATCAGAATAAAATCTTCAAAACACTCTTCCTCCCTCCCCAAATTTCTTTCATTCTCACTGACAACATACAGAAATCACATTCAGAATTTTCAGTCAGTTTTCCCAATTCTAGAATAGTCTTTCTTCAATTCTTTTAGGGATTGGAGCATCTCTTATTTGCTATGAAAAAAACACAAAACAAACTCTCCACGAACAACAGCCGTCCAGAACATCTGCATCGTGAAGTTCTTCCCATATTCACAGCCCTTTCATAGCTGTGCCTCTGGGCCAAAATTGATGTATGGGGTTTATTTTTAAAGACAAACTGTTCAAAAACAGAGGTTTTCTTTATCTATCTTTAAGATTATCTTCATTGCAGGTAACAGAGATAATCTTTTTCTTCTTCTCGGGGCAGAGTCCTTATCACTTCATTTTTCTGCTCAAATTTCTCAGCAATCACAGCCACTTCAACATTGGCTCACTCAACACTGCATTCCTTTGCTCAGGTCTACAATTTGAACTTTTCATCTCCCCATATTTCTCTGTGGTTTAAAGGACAAGTCTCAATATATTATAGTCCATCACCATAGCTTACAAGAGATTTTAGTCTGGAAAATGAAACAACTCCTCATCTCTTTCCATCTAGAACATCACTTTCTTCACTGACTCTGATGTCTTCATGTGGTCTCTTTATGTGTCCTCACTCTGGCTTTTCTCTCACTCAAGAGAGGATGGAGGCTTTCAGGTCTCATCTGTGCANCCTCCCCTCCCCCGCCCGGCCGTGCCAGGCCCGGCCCGGCCCAGCCAGGCCACGAGGGCGGCGGCAGAGCGGCCGGGCAGCACCTGATACCTCTGCTCCAACCGGGAACCAGAAGAAGAAACTTTCCCGGGTTCTCACTTAAAATGTGTATTCACAAAGGCGTACCCATGCTTTTCATTGATTTCATCACATGTCGATATTACATATTGGCCAATCAGGCCCAAACCATGACATTCCACCCCTCACCTTTGTGAATACACATTTTAAAATATTTTATCAATATTACATTTAACATACAACTTTACTTAAAACATGAAAACTACAAACAAAAATTTTACACTACCTTCTACTCTTAGGCATTTTACTATAATTACAAAATAAACTTATTCTACTTAATACATGATTTGCTCTTTATCTTCTCTTAATTAATTTTGTTTCACAGCTTTTATCAATTTTTGCCCACATTCTCCACCAAAAATGTCATAGTTTCAGACTAAAATCACGACAGATGCTTTGATTAAAATTGCTGGGTATTGATGCCAACCCGGTGCAGCTGAAGTAGGCTTTGACTTCTGGTGTGTACCCACATGATGCTTCTCCATCAGCTTCTTCCAACCCTCCCAGAAGAGCCAACACCACTGTGCTGCAATTTAAGAAGCCAAAATCCTAAAAATCCCTCATGCAGATGAGTTTTCCTCTGTGATGTGTTCCTCCCCCCTTTTCCATGGGCTCTGAATCACAGCACCTGCTTGCTTCAGCTGCTCTGATTAAAAGTGGAGGAGAAAATGATCAGTGATGCTCTTCTCCCCAAACAATGTCCCAAAACCTGCCCGAATTGGCATGTCCTGTACAAAAAAACCCTCTGCATTAATAAGCCAGCCTTTGGACCCTCAGAAGTGTCTTTCGTGTGGGGTTCTCCCTGCATTTCAATAAGCCTGGCTTTTACAAAGACGCCCCAAAAAAGAGAGAAACAGACACATGCACAAAGACAAATTTCATTAGGCTCTAATCTCCTCTCTGACAAATACACTCCTGCAGATCTCTAAGCCCTTTCAGCCCAGCAAATCTTTTTATTATATGTATGATCGTGTTGTTGTTCTGTTCTCCACCAAAATAAAACTTGTTCCTGGTGCAAAATGCCAGGTCCCAGCATGGATAGTATCTCTTTTTTTCCCCTCATTCTTAGAGGTGTGAAGTTGTTAATGAGGTGTCTCACGGGGTAGAAACCCCAGCAAATCCTTTGATTAAAACCAGTCCAAGTGGCAGAGACTGGATTATTTGTGCTTTGATGCCTTTGAGGGATAATGGTGGCAGTGGCTGGGGAGAGAGGAGGGAAAGATAAGCAATAACACACACTGAGGGCAGCAGGTTTGCTTAGTTTGGCAGAGCAGCTTGAGAGAACGTCAGGAAAAGGGAGGGGGGTGTTAAATGGCATCAGCACTAGATATTATATAAACAGAGATGCTGGCAGGAGGATTTGCTGTGAAATCCATTTTTTTTTTGGAGGAGGGGAGCTTTTAGTGGGAGATCTTAGGTCAGCATTATGGTGCTGACATACCAATTGTCACATCAAGGAGTGAAGGAGGGCTTAGCTTTTCCTTGCTCTCTCCTTTACATGTCTTCCCCTTCACAAGCTCTTCAGCTCTGCTTTATTCTCCCTTGGATCACTGGAAATATCCAGCCATCACATCCCTATTGGAACTGCAAAGAGAGAGTGAGCACACTTGAAACTACCAAGATGCGGAACTGAGGCAAAACCAGACAAAAAAATAGAAGTTGCAGCAAAAGGTGCAAAGCCGCCAGTCTGAATTACCTATGATGGCATTGCTGGAGGAGTTCACATTTTTGGCTGGGAGCCCACTGGAGCATTCCTAGCATAGCTGCTTTAGATCCAGGCATTTTGGGTGGCTCCTCTGCTGGAAGGGCTCAGGGTGGGGTGAGAAGCCAGACTGTGGGTGCCTGAGTATTTTGGCTGGATGGGAGATGCTGTGGCTCTGGGATCATGAAGGGCTGAAGGAAATACCACCCTGGCACCCCAGAGCAGGCACAGGCCACATCCTCTGTGGCATCTGCCAGCCAGAGGCCATATACAGGGATAGAGTCAGGAGAATGTAATAAACATCTGTCCAAGAGGGGCGGCCTGGGATGAAAAACAGCCCCGTTTTCCTCTCGTTCTTGGCTGCTGAGATTCAAACACATTTGTTGTTTGAATCACAGAGCCGTGGAAGGTGCCAGCAGATGCCTGCACTTGCCTGTTCCCCCTTCCTGCTGCACATCAGGCTGACAAAAGCTTTCTGGGGGGCAGCAGCTGGCAGGGCTGGCAGGCAGCGGCTCATCCGGCACTTGAATGTGGCTCCAGGGTCCCTTTGGCTTCAGCCCTGTTGGCTCGGCTCCATGTGGATGTATGGAACGGCAAGGCTGTCACGTCAGCCCTCTCTGGAGCCCAGCCATCCCAAAAACCAGCCCCCCAGCCTGGGGAAGGCAGGAAACATCTCATCTGCAGCCCCTAAGATGGGCTGGCATCTGCGGTTCCAGGAGTTTGCTGGAAAATGGTTTCCATGATGTGCAGAAATGGTGATGGTGAGCCTCCAATGCCTTCAGCCTGCAGGTTAAAGCATATCTGTGACCCCTTGGGAGATTTGGAGCCCCTTAAAATGGAGCCAGAGGTGGGTGCTGGCCACTCCCTGCTCTGCTGGAATTTTCTCCTGATCAAAGGGCAGAAAGGCACCCGGGATCTTGCAGTACTTGGGAAAATGACCCTCATGGATTCACCTGCTGGAAAGGAACCCCCTGTGTGAGGGAGCAGGGTGGCCAAGCTGCCCACCACCTCACCAGACACTTTGCACTGCCTCCAGCCCTGGTGGAAAGGTACAGCCAGGCTTTATCCCACCCTGAATACCTTCTGGCACTAGATTGTTTCCATTTCGAAAAAAAAAAAAAAAAAAAAAGAAAATGCAGAAGCCAGCCAGGACTGTGAAATTCCTCTGTTCTTGGGGGACAGGTTTGGGGCAGAAGTTTGGGGTTCTGTGCCTCTTATTGCCTCCCAAGTGCTCCTGGGCAGAAGAGAAACACAACTGTGGCTCTGAAAGATCTTCCCAGAGGAAATTTTTGGGCTATCTACACAGAGAAAAACTGGGGGAAAGTCTGATAATTTCAAGTATTTTAGAGGGGGAATATTTGGAGGGAGGAGTTTTGTGGGCACAGCAAATATTTGGTTGCCTCAGAGAGATTTCCTGCACATCATTTGTCTTCTGATTAAGTACTCTGGCTTCATTCTGGAGCCTGGTGCATGCAGCCAGTTTTCTCCTCTGGGTCAGAAAGATGTAAACCAGTCATGTGCTTCAATATTTTTATATGCCAGCTTAGAGGTGGGTTTCTCACAACTGAAATAAATCAGGGGGGTGCAATGAGTGACATCTTAAAATTTTCCACATTCTCCATAGCAGAGGCTCCTTCAGGTGTGAGAAGCAGCAACAATCCTGCTTGAAATCACTCCATGTAAAGCTTGGAAAGAGGGGAAAAAAGGAAAACTCCAACCAAACAAGAGCTTTGGGTGAACAGGCAAACACAGGGCTTGCAGAAGGGTTTGAAAGCTCCTCTGCTTATCTTACCTAGGGATATCATCTGGGGCAAAGGGAGATGTAAATACACAGCTATTCAGGCTGTAGTAACACTGCTTTAGGCGTGTAAGGGAGCAAAGACCACCAAGGAGACCACAGTGAATGTGTTTGAGGACTCACCCACTGCTTACAAACTCAAAACCCTCTTGAGTCATCTCTGAAAAGAGGCAGAAAGTTGTTGGATTCCTTCTTCCCCTCCCTGCAGCCCAACAACATTCTCTTCTTCCCATTGTACAGAACAACAGCAAAATGCAAATTAAACGTCAGAGATATTTTGGAAGAAAAATCCCAGCCCCAAACATCTGCTTCTGGCTTTCTTGTGGCCAGGAGGGATAGGTCAGGCTTAGCTGGAGTCCAAGTGCCTTTTGCATCCGGCAGCTCTGCACAAGCTCGGCCTTGAGCCAGGCAGATCGTCCATGCTCTTGGAATTCAACACATGCAGGAGCCCTGCCAGGATCCTTGTGCAGGGCTTTGAGCTTAAGGAAATGATGGGTTCTGGACCAGACCTGGAAAAACAAATAAATAAACTCCTACTCTGATGTTTGATCCCTTTATACTGCAGGTGAAAAAAAGTGCAAAAAATGGCACATTACATTACTGCAAGGAGAAAAGAACTGTCTCTCCCTCCCCAGCCAGAAGGCTCGGTGTTAGGGAAAGGAGTCCCTGTTGGAGAGATTATTGTGGGATAAATTGCAGCAGCTCCAAGCCAGCAGCGTTTTTTTTTTCAATTAGCCAGGGCACAGCAGAGATGGGGTACTAGGAGCTCCATCCTGCCTCACCTGAAACTGAGGATAAAGGTAGAGTACACCAAAATGTGTGTGTGGAGAACTGTAGTGGGAACAGAGTTAAAAAAAATATTAATAAGGGTTTTCAGCTAGATGGAAGGGAATGATTTACTGGAAAATGGGCCCTGGATGTAAACTTCTCTCCCACTCATGCTGTCTGTAAATTGATTTATCACATGTTTATCTTTGAGCGAGGTTTCAGGAGAGTCTATCACAGCTTGGGGTTTTCTCCCCCAGGTGTTTCATGGCAGGGAGAACTAGCATCCCTCCCTCCCTAAGAAACTGGGTGGGGGGAAGGAGACCAAAAGTTCCTTGGTCTATGGAGAAGGCAGGATCGTGCCACACCTTGGCCCCAGCCCTGCTGCACCACCCCTTGGGAGCCCTTTTTCGGGGAGGGAAGGACAGATGGGGGCATCCTGGACCGATCACCACCCTCAAGTGGATAAATGCCGTTATCTTGGGGTGAATTATCCACTTTAAAGGGTCATTTGGGCTGTGATTCAGGATTTTCTTCATCTCTGCCTGCCTGAGACCTGCCAATAAAATTTCTGTGAGGATGCACTTTGCTTTAGGCAGGGCTGAGGAGATTTGGGAACCACAAAACCAGTGGCCACTACCAAGAGGTGCTGGTTTCCCTGGGAAATCTGGGGTTGTGCTGTGGTCCTTAGGAAATGTAACCTAAATTGGAAGAGGAATAAACTGTTGAAGAACAATAAAAGCCAGGGAATGGAGTGAAGGGTAAACAGAGCAAGAATCATGTGTAATATTTCCTTGACTCTGGGGCTGAAAGACATCTAAATATAACAAATTTTGAAAGCTTTTATCCCGTCCAGTATAAACAACAACAAAGTACTGCGGTTATTTTTCCTCTGCCTGGCAGAGAAATAGGAAAAATTTCCTTTTGGATCCCACAGGCAAACTGAGGACAGGATGAAGTCCTGCCCCAAAAGTGGTGGCATGGTCCTTCTTGACCTTTTAGGCTGCTGCCCTGGTGAGCCCAGCTTCCCAGTCCACACTGGGAATGTTAACTGGGAATATCTGTAACTGGGAATATCTGAGAATCTGCAGGGCTGCCTTTGCCCTGAAGGGCCTTGAAGGAGTACAAATCCAACTCCACCCTATAACTTTAGCAGCCTCTTTTGTGGCTGAGGCTCCAAGCAGAGTTTTCCCTTTGCAGAAGGAGCATGGGGCTGAGGAAATTGGAAGCAACAACATCTGGCTGCTCTGAGCAGCTGCAAGGTTTTTAGCAGTGTGTGGCTTTCCGTGGGAGCTGGAGGGACCCTGCCCCAAACTGTGTCAGCTTGGAGTTGTAACGAGGCGGGTTTTCCAGTAGTTTTTAGGATAATGGGAGGCAGAACAGGTACCAGGAAGTGCAGTTGAAAACATGGAGGGGACAGAGCCCTTCCAGGTCAGGCTGGAAATATTAATTCCCCTGGAAAAAGCCTTGCATATCCCCACTGACCTGGCTCAGTGACTTTAGTAGCTCATTGCCTGGCAAAATATCCCTCAGCCTTCATCCTCTTCCTTCTCCTACCACCACCAAGCTGTGGAGAAGGAGCTCCATACCTGGCAAAAAATGGGGTGGAATAATAAGCGTTTACTCCCAAAATCATTTTCAGCTCAAATATTTTGGCTTTTGCAATTGCCTTCCTCCTCTAAGGCCAAGGGTATGTGAAAGAAGGAGCTCTGTGACCTGCTGTGGACTCAGCTGGATGAAGAAATCCCTCAAACACACAGGAATTTGAGGTCTTTCCGTGTCATCTATTTCTGACGCCCCAGAGCCAATGCTGGGAATGCCACCTTGATGTTTCCAGCATTTCTAGGGTGGGGAAGGAAGCATTTAGGAGCACATGAACTGCAAAATACAGAAGGCTGGGAATGAATCAGTTTTGTGGTAGTGCAGACATTGGAGCATCGGTAACACTGGAATTGACAATGCCTGTAAAACTCTTCATTCCAGTGGGATGAATTCAGTCTTGGACCAAACCTCCAGGTAAAGAGCCAACAGAGAAACGTAGGCTGGTCTTGGCTGTGCCATGCCCAGTGAGGCTAGAGATTAGTTCCAAGTTTCAGCAAGTCAAGTGCTTAAAATAGATCTGGCTCCTTTGCAGGTGAAGAATTCCTACCTGCAGGCCAAAACTAACAGCAAGGTCCTCGGTGCAAATCTTTCTGAAAGAGGGGAAGGAGTCTGCACCCCAGCAGTGTACATCCCTTAGGTCTGAATCAGCGAGAGCTTCTGGTGATGGTTAGAGGCACGGGATTAGCAGAGGCACATTTGTAGGGGGGACAAAGGAGTGGTGGAAAGGTGGCAGAGTGGGAATTGTTCCATGGACACGGCCAAGGATACACAGTGTTAACAAAGCAGTGAATAAACCGAGTATGACAATATGCCCTGATTGCTATCAGTATTTGCCATTATGAAGGCAGCTCTCCTGCCATGTGGCCGTGATTTCCTGTTTATCCAGAAGGGAGAGTCACAACAAAAGCTGGAGCACTTGGTGCCTGTGATTTATCTGATTTCTAGAGCTTAAACCAGCCCTCACTTCTGCTGGAGCAGTGGAGCTCCTGCTGCCTGCAGTGACTGAGCACAGGTGACCAGATCCCAGCTCCTGACACCCAGCCACATCTTGTTAGGCTCTGAAATCATTCACTCCATCTAAACAAGGAAGGAAGTGTCACACGCTTGCAAGAAACAAAGGTGAGGAATTAATTCCCCGTGATTTCTGCTGCTTCTTGTTTGACACCCGATGACAGGCATCTCTGGAGTCAATCCTAGGAACATATGTAGCTGTTAGAGGGGAAATTCTGCCTTATTATCTGTCATAATTTATGCCCCCATGGCTGCTTATCTTGTGCTGCCTGGTGGGACTCCAGAAGCTGAGCTTCTGTAATTCTCCTCCTTCCATGCTTTTGGTGCCTACTTTGGTGCTCCCAGTGGAAGAGACCCAGACGGATCAGCCATCACTCTCCTCTCCAGGGAACCTGTGCAGGTCTTCCAGTTTCCCTGCTGAAAGGAAAGGGAAATTTTGGGGTAGTTTTGGCAGAGGAGGCCTAAAAGGAAGGAAGAGGGGAGTCTTTGTGGGATTATGGTGATGTGAGTTTGGCAGGACCTTAAAGCCCATCCTGTTCCGTGGGCAGGGACGCCTTCCACTATCCCAGGTTGCTCCAAGCCCCATCCAACCTGGCCTTGGACACTTCCAGGGATCCAGGGGCAGCCACAGCTTCTCTGGGCAGCCTGTGCCAGGGCCTTTTTCTGCTGTTGCTGTCTGGAAACTGAAGGACACAGGTGATGAACCAAAAATGTTGCGGAAAGGGAGTGGTCACAGAAACTCTCTTTAAAAACACAAAATAAGGAGATTGCCTATGAGTCCTTTTCTTGGAAATGAGAGCTGCCCTAAAGTTTGGCAAAGCTTTCCTTGGAACAACAGAGGGCAAAATTAGGAAAGAAAAATCAATTTTATTTTAGATTAGTTATTTGGTGAGATGTGCAGTAATTTTGATTGTTTTCACATACTTTTATTTACCTTTGTGTCAGTCTAGCAAGGATTTTGTCTCTATTTTAGTGGCATATAAAGAATTTCCTGTTTGCTTGTATTTTAGGGAACTTGATGAGTATTTCCACATAAAAAAAAAGGTCTGAAAGAGAGGGGCTATCTCAGCAAGGAGAAGGGTCTCCATTTTCCAGGATGCCCTGAGATGATGCCACAGAGCTCCCCTGGTGTGCAGATGGGGCTTGGAGCAACCTGGGAGACTGCAAGGTGTTCCTGCCCATGGGAGATGGTGGAATGAGATGAATTTTAAGGTCTTTCCAACCCAGGCTGGTATTCTGTGGTAGCCCCAGACCTGAATGCATATGTTCACCTGCCCACTAGTAAGTCAAGCCTCATCCCTGCCAAGTGGTGTCATTGATCCACACCATGAACAATCAGCATTGTGGCATCAAGGGGCAGAGATTTGACAGGGCCATTTATGAAAGTCTGAATCCAGGGAGAAGAAAGCAGTAGAGCTGTCAAGCCACCCCAGTCCCTGTTTATGTCACAAGAGCCCCAAGGTTAGGGCTTGAACAATGGATTAACTGATATGTTGCAGGCACAGAAAGTCCTGGAAAAAGGAAGAATGAAGAAGTTTCCCTCCCACCTTCGGAATATGTGACGTGGGGCTGCTGGGCAAGCAAAAGATAGGCAGAAATCACCTTTGCCAAGGAAGGCATTAAAAAATTAAGGAGAGCTTGTAGGAAGGCTCAAGGAGAGGAAAGAAGTGCTGGAGGGATCCTCAGCTGCTTTGGGAGTCCATGCAGTTAGGAGGTCAAAGCAAGTTCAGCAGTTAAAGCCTGAGCTCTCTCTGGAGCAGCTCCTTGTTCTGTTCACACATTGGCTGATGAGGATAATTTCAGTTTGTTTTTAGTCAGCATAATCACATCGCTCTGAGGAAATAACTGCACAAGTGCTGGAGTTAAGGCGTTGCTGCAGCCTGAATCATCCTGATAATCCATGGATCCCACGAGACGCGTGCGTAGTTCACTCTGCTTTTGACCCTGCACAAGGATAACTCTCACATCCATCCCTGCTCCTGACCTCTCAGCCAGCATCTCTGCTGTGTTTCACCTCACCAAGACCAGGTGCAATGGTGAGGGCCAGTCCAAAAACCAGAGCACTGCTATAGGTGAAGCTTGGGCTCAGCATCCTCACAGCAAACAAGTTCGAAGTTTCCCTTTGTCTGCTGTGTGCTGTTAATTTGTCAACTTTTATCTGTTTCTGCTACCCCTGGCAGCTGCACTGTGTGTAAAATCCTCCCTATATCACATATAAAATGCTCTGCCAGCCTTGGAATGGAAAAGCAACAAAAGCAGAGGTCCATTTTTATGTAAATGTTTGGTCAGGGCATAATTGTCTCCCATATCTGACTGAAGGCACTTAAATTGGTTTAGAAGCCTTCCAGTTCCATACTTTTGACAGATCCAGCCACAACCAGCTTGTTTTGGCATCTGTGGGCTTGTGACATGAATTTTCACTCTCAAATTAAGCTTTTTTAAATCACTTAACATCAGTTAATAGGCACTTAAGATGAAGTAATTTCCTTTTTATTTTCTTACTTGGTCTCTGCTTATCAGTGCAGGATGAGATCAGCTGAATTTTACTGGGGGGGGGGGG
>WAAG01009448.1:0-28163 GCA_013390105.1 Tichodroma muraria | reverse complement strand
GTGTCTGAAGTTTACGGGGGGGGGGGGGCAGTGAAAGGGAAAATTGGCAACATCCACCTAGGGCTTATTTTGGTTTCTTTTTCCCCTTCTCCTTTGAACAGGGTGGGATTTCTGCATAACAATTAACATTCATTTGCTAAGTGCTTTTGCAAGCATGTTTACAAGAAATGCAAATACTCCAGGACTGTGGTGGGCTTTTTTTTTCCTCAGTTTAGCCCCAGATCCTGTGGGTTTTGTGTATACATTGAACTCTCATGCTACAGCACATTAAAGTTTGCATGCCTGGAGCTGGGCATGTCTGCAAACCTCTCTGAGGTGGAGGGGCTATGACACTTAAAAAACAAGTTTAAAAAATCAGCTTAAAAATCAAGGCTGTTCAGGCCTGTCCAGGTGTCCTGGAAGGGAATTTCAGAGCCTGGAAAACCACCATCCCACAAAGAGGGTCCCTGGTGTTTCCCCTGCCCCAAGATAACCCACAGAGGTTGACACCTCCAGGACTTTGTTTTTTCACCTCAAACTGTCTGCTGGCAGAGCAGAGGCAATAGCAGGGCTGCTGATTTATGGGGTGGTGGCTGAGTTCCCAAGCAGGAGCAGCAGAGAGTTTTTCCATCAGAAATGTGACAGCTCCGAGGTGCAGGATCTGCTGGGGGTCCCCACAAGCACTGGGTTTCTCCAGCCTGGTGAAACCACCCCGAGGTCTGGGGTTTTTCATGTAAATTGTAGGCACAGAAGGGCAACAAGGCCTCTCTCCTTCTGTTTGGGCTTTCCAAGGAGTTGGCCAATCCGTTCAGGGATGGAGGGAGGACAGGCAAATCTCCATTTTCTTTCCCTAGGAAAAGAAGCTAAAAATGGTATTCCTTCTTCCCAACCAATTAATGGACTTCAAAGAACAAACCAACTTTTTGGTTTGTGGAAAAGTCAAATTTTGGCTGTGGAAAACATTGGCAAAGGATAGTGAGAATGGATAAATTTAGCAGGATGGGACAAGGCCACCTGGTTACCCTCTTCCACATCAAGAAAACAGTCCCTTGAGGGCATTCACTGGGAAAGCCTCTGCTTAATTACAGCTTAATTGCTGCTCTTCGAGCATTTCGAACACCTTTGGAAGATGGCTTGAGACTGGCTAGTGGAAAACTGCTCCCAAACATGTTTTTCTAAGATATCGGGCGCAAAGGAAATATGCCAGGGAGCCGTGGGTATGGCTGGAGCAGGGATGAGAAGAGGCATATCTTGCACCCTCAGGTGGGAAGAACTGACTGCGTGTGATCACGGGGATTGGGAGACTTGGAAATAGTCCTGGCACAGCAGCAGCAAACACAGAGATAATTAATTTATCCTTTTTATCCTTCAAACTTCATAAAAAAGAGACTTCTACTGCAGGGGACAGAGGGGCAATACTGGGGGTGGGTAAAGAATCACCTTTTTAATATTGAAACCCAATTGTCTGGTCATTAAATACTAGAAGATAATGCAGAACTTGGATTTAAAGCAGGGGTTTAAACTTGATAGGAATTAAAAATTCATCCAAAGGACTTGGAAGAAATGATAGATGATAAGGATTATGGTGGATATCTGCTCCAGGAAATTACTGGGGTCAGGGGAGGTGGATGAAAGCTTCTTTGCTTCTTCTCCACCCCTGGAGGTGTTCAAGGAAGGTCTGGATGTGTCATTCAGTGCTGTGGCCTTGGTGACAAGATGGGGATTGGGCACAGGTTCCACTCAATGACCTTGGAGGTCTTTTCCAACCTAAATGATTCTGGGATTCTGTGGCACACATACCTCCCCAAACATCACGTGGCCCCAGCCAGTACCAAGGATGCTGCACCTGCTACCTTCAAGGTGCCACCTTGGGCTCCAGGCTCAGAGCATTAATAAAACCACCCTTGTTCAAGGTTACGGTGTGAGTTGATTGCTCCTGATTAGGGATTTGTATTCAGTTGTGACATCCTGCAATTTTTATTACCTTTATGGCAATAATTGCAAATAATAAAATGACAAAATATCGTAATTAAATTTTAATTTATTACAAATCCATTATTTTTAAGTTTATTCATGGTAAGGACAATGATACCAAAAACAATTCATTAAAGCACTTGATATGTAAATTATGAAGCCTGACATTAATCTCAGGCAGTGTTCATGTATTCTCCGTAGCAGTAGGGATACTGTTTAAGGAAAGGCAGCTCTGTATGATTTTAACTGCTCACTCAAGGGAGCAGGGAAATACTGGATACTCTCAAGATGAAATGATTCCCAAAGTCAAGTTCTGCATCCTCCAAAGGAAAATGCTAAAGAAGCAAAAAGAGATCCCTGGCTGGCCTTCCTGATATGGGTGGATAATCACTGTAACAGCACAGGGAGATATGGCAATTCTGCAGGGAGCTGGGCACGGGGGCAGCTCCTGGCTCTCAGCCCAGGTATTTTACTCCTGATGGGTAGCTGTGCAGGCAGTGGTCAGGGAGAGGGTCTTGGAACACCAGGCAAGGAATGTTTCCTGGGCTTCAGCGCCTATAAACACCCATCCACTTCCCCAGATTCATGGAATTCTATCCTTATGCTTCTCAGTCAGGGCAGCAAACCTCTCATAACAGCTCTCCACACTGAAATAATCCCATTTGTGATGGTCTGGTTGCCATCAGCTTTTGCTGACTTAATTTAATGTTCCAAGCCATGCTTTACTTTGTTTCCCCCGGATAACCTGAGCGCAGATCCTTGCACACCCCATGGGAAAAATGGTCCGTGTCAGGTACAGGATGAGGATTTTTCCTGGTCAGAAAGCCTCGTCCTTGGTTCTGGACAAGCAGTAAAAGTGCCTGGTGCAACAAAGGTCATGTTGGATGAGGCCTGAAGTAACCTGGTTGAGTGGAAAGTGTACCTGCCCATAGCAAGGGTTGGAATGGGATGAGCTTTAAGGAAGTTCCTACTCAAACCACTCTGGGATTCTGTAATCTCCACAGGATTCTTACCCCAGGCTGTGGGAATGAGTCATCGCTGTTTGACAACCTGGGGCACTCTGGCCTGAAGGAAGTCAGCACCAATCTTTTTAATTTTATGTTTCCCTCTAACACTGTTTTATATCGGGAAGCACAGGACTATATTTGCCTTTGCCAAAGCAAGCTGGCATTTTGCTGCAGAACCCTCTGTGCTCCCAACTGTCTGCAATCCATGTGTAATCCTATCCATTTTAGGAGCTTTCCTGTCAAAGGGGAAGGCACCAATGGAGGGGAGACGTGATCAGACAGAAAGGCACCTCCAGCTCGAACAGGGAGAGCCTCAAGCAGGGAGGCACACCCAAGGTTAATGACATGTTGCTCCACCAGTTTCTATCTAATCTTGGAAAATCCTCTGCTGCAAAGAAAACTGGGAAAGTTATTATGAGATTTGAAATAAGGTCTTGTTCTACTGTCTAGACAGCTTTAAAAAACATCAAGCTGGGGTGTTCCTATTTATGAAAAATGCAGCTGCAGTGTTGCCTTCCACAGGCAAGGGAAGCAAGCGGTGCACTTGAGGTCATTTGGCTGCTTGCTGAGCCTGTCCATGGGAATTTATTCCTCTCTCCTTCTTGCTTTATTTGTTTTATTCCTTCTGCTTCCAACCTGCCATCCCCAGCCCTCTGGGCCTCTGGGCCGCTGGGCTGCGTCCTTAGGGGCTATTGGCAGTGGGACAGCCCATCGGACACGGATCCCTGTGAGGGTCCGTGAGCCAGGATGCTGCCGGGTGGTAATCCAGACTTTCTCCTTCCCAGATTATTGCCGTAGGGGTGGTTGCCCAGAGCAAAACTGCAGACAGCCCCCAGATCCTTAATAGAGTCTCTTATAACCTCTCTTTTAAACTGGAAGAATTTCATCTGCCCTAAAGGCAACCTCAGCAATTCCCCTCTGCCTCTTTTTTCTCCTGTAGCGTGTAGAGTTGGACCTTTTTTCCTGGTGGGATCCAGGCAGGTGGAATCTGATGCCAAAACCTACTGGGGCAGGATTTGCAGCAGGAGCCACATGGCCCAGCATCCTCTGGTAATGGGACCCAGCACCACATTCCTGCTAAGGCTCAACCTTGGACGGTCTGGGAAAACAAAAGAAAAAGAAACAACCCTCCTGGTCATGGGTCTGTCTCCTACAAAAGGGGGAAATGGATCAGCAGATCTGTGAATACCAGCTTGATCTAAAGTCTCCCGGGCAGGAGGCAACCTTCATTTAATGGAACAATGAGATCATTAGGAATTGGTAATGAACTGTAGTGCAGCCGTGAAAGTAGGTCACACTTACCCCAGGAACACTTCAGTCTGTCCCCATTCATGTGCAGCAGCAGGGATGGCCGGGAGCAGGGTGACAGCTTCATCCTGGGATTTGCTGAACTAGATGGTTTTAGGAACGGAGCAGTGCAAACGCTGCAGACACAAAATAGGTTAGATTATCCCAAGTAATAAAATTACTCAAAAACGGGCTGATTCAGGTTTGGGTGTTGAGTCCCACAGGCCACAGGCTGCCCATGATTTGTGAGGAGAGTGGTGTTGGAAGAACCGGTCTCAGGCCAGGGACAGTGATCACCCAGGAGGAAAAGGGAAGAGATCCTTTCCTAATGCCCACAGGAAGCTTTGCCCACCCCTGAACACCACACAGTTCCCAATTTCTATACCTTGAGGACCTCCCAGGGGGTCTCTCCTCACTGCAGCCTCTCAGCTGGAGGTGAGTACTCAGGTGCTCAGGTACTTTCAGCCCTGAGCTTTTCCTTTCAGATGCTTTCCCTGTTGCCTTCAGGGCTGAACTTTGGGTGCTTCTAGGTTGAAGTGATCCTGGACACCTTTAGTCCTGCCCAGGGTCCCAAGCCTTGTACACCAAATGTGATTCACATCTATGAATTTTTTTCTTCTCCTATTGACCCCTCGTGGATAGAACCCAAGTGCTTGTGGTAGGACTGCAAATTTGAAAAGCTTCTATTCTTCCCTCCACCTTTATTTGCTCCCAAATCTTGACATTCATACAGTCCTCTGTAACTTTCTGAACCACTAAGCAGGCAGCCTGCTACCCTGCAGGAAGAGAGAGGTTTGTTCAGCCAGTGAGAGCTCCAAGGGCTGAAGATAGGAAAAGTTAAGAAAATATTTTGCTCAAGATGCAATAAGCAGTAGTGGGGTTTGGAAGGTTATCTCATTTTACATTTTTTTTTAAAAGGGGTATTCAAGCAAGCATTTTATAAATATTTATAGACAAGGAACTGTGCTAAAATAACACCTGAGGGTTGGTTTGAACTCCTCCAGGAAATTGAGGTGGTACGTGGTCCCCATGTGGCTCTCATGTGCTGTTAGTAAGCATCCTCCTGCTCTGCATTTCCAGGAACAGGCTTCAGGTGTTGTCCATATCAACTGCAGCTTTTGCATTTTCTCCCCATGGATGTGTGATTGCAGGTAGTGCTGTGGGAGAGACCCATGGCCCCTAGCTCTGCCTGCTGTGTCCTGAGGTGTCTGTTCCTTAAATTCAGCAGAAGGCCCCCATAGTCTTGACTCTCAACCTCACCAAAGTATTTTTAAACCCAACCCATCCCACTGTCATTGATGTCGAGCACATCAGGGGACCAGGAATGCCATCACTGGCCACCAGGCCAAAGGAACAGGTCTCTTATTGCCCCCCTTCACCGGGCAAAGCTCTACAAACCCTCCCTTCCCTCCACGGCTGGAGGTGGTTGTCCATGTCCTCTCCTTCGGGGCACAGGTGCTTGTAGTCTTCACCAACACTTAAAAACTTCAGGAGAGGAGGGATTCTTCCTCTGCCTTCCCAGTTTTCTTCTTGTTGCTGGTATTTTCTGTGCTTCTCTTCATCTGCCCACAGCTTTCTCTCCATCTGTGCTTCTGTGGTGTCTGAGCTGCTTCATGAGGAATTTCTGTCTGTGTCCTGCCAGGTAGAATCTGCACATTATTTCCTGGAGGAACAGGAAAGAGACCAGAAAATGTTTCATGTTGTCTCCCCCCACCCTGTCTCTTCAGCTTTAGAGGATGGAGAGGAGCATGAAGATCCTGGTGGAGCTTGGAGAGAAGAAGGATTGGAACAGCAGTGACACCTTTGGTGCAGCCAGCTGGGCTCTCCCATCTCAAGTGAGTTGGCTCTGGGGGCAAAAGTGGCTTAGGGAGACGTATGGAAAAATTTGGGAACTGCTCAAGGGAGAGGGATGCAATTCCCCTCATAATAAGGGCTGATTTATTTATATTACTCAGAAAGGAGCAGCCTGGACAGGTATCCATGTGCAGCTGAGCTGCTGAAAGATATGTTTTCCACCTTTTGGGGAAGACTGGAGAGGGTCCTGTGTGTGCGCGCCCTTGTCTGTGACCAGGCTCTGGCAATGCCAGCCCCTTGGCACCAGTCTTTCCTCTCAGCTCCCCCAGGTTTGAAGTTTAAATAAAGTGGAATATCCATCTTGCTCTGTAACGCAAACATTGCAGTGGGCCAGGCAGCTGATAAGCAATCCCTTCTTGGTTTAATGAGGAGGCTTGACATCAACTCACGAGTGTGCAGGAAAAAGGAAAACATTTCAGAGGGTGCCTGCAATGGAACATTTCTGGCACTTAAAAAAGCACAAAGCAAACATGGTTTATGTCAGTAAACATTTTCAGCTTCCTTTCAATAAAATTGTAGTAACCAATGAATTTAAACCCAACAACAAAAACTTTTTGTAAATGTACAGTGAGCAGTTTGGTCTAGAAAAAGTCCCTCTCCCCCTCCCCTCCAAGAGCAAAGAAACACCATCCATGTGAAGTTTTGGGTTTGTTTTTTATTTTTTTCATTGTGGCTTAACATTAAATGAGTGATTAAAAACAGCAAGAACCCAGGAGTGTTTTACCTGGTCCAGTAGCATTACAGTGATTCTTTGAGGTCCAGCCAAAAAATCAGGTTTGCTGGACTTGAGCTGGGCATTGGCCATGCTTCCAGGCAAATGTTGAATTCTTGGATTCTTTCCCACTGTTCTCAGCCAACTGTGTGCCCAGATGGAAGGATGGTGGTGTTGGATTCCTAAGGGATCTCCTTTTCAAGCTCTGATGTCTAAATGGAGGATAAATGTAGGTGGAGAGAGACCATGTAGTGACAAGGGAATGGCTTCAAACTGACAGAGGGCAGGGTTAGGTTGGATATTAGGAGGAAATTCCTGACTGTAGGGGTGGAACAAGTTGCCCAGAGAAGTTATGGCAGCCCCATCTCTGGAAATGCTTGAGGCTGGGTTGGATGGAGCTCTGAGCAACCTGGTCGAGTGCAAGGTGCCGCTGTCCCATGCAGGTGGGTGGAACTGGGTGATCTTTAAGGTCCCTTTCAACCTAAACTGTTCTGGAATTCCATTATTTTTATGGAAAGGAGAGGATTAAAACCCCGGCTGGGACATTGGAGTGCTGTGGTTTCATGGAAGCTCTCCAGGGTCAGCCTGGACCAGGGGTGACCAACACTTGGCCATGAGGCCCAAGATCCTCCTCAGAGGCTGTTGGGCACAGGAGGAGCTTGTAGCTCAAAGCAGCAGGATGATGCCAGGGTGCTTGATCTTGGCTTGAGAAGAGTTTGTTTGGAAAGGAAATAAAACCAGGGGGTATTTTTACGACTGCGGTGAATATACAGAGTTGGTTCTGCTTCCAGAGCACACATCCAGGAGGGCAACTCCACTTATCTCCGAGAATTATCCCGTCTCAGGGAATTGGCTGGTTCCTGATATTGATGCTGAAGTGTTTCCTCTTCATGGACACACAGAGGCTCTGAGCGGTGATAATTGTCCCTTCTTTGGAATCCTGGCAGCACTGCTGCTGACTCAGCTCCTTCAGAAAGAGAAAATATGGCAGCTTGTCCGACGGTGCAGAGTGGGGGTTCAGGGGTGTGTTCTCTTATTTGTGCCTCAAAGTTTAGTCTGTAATCATTCAAAATTCCCCTTTGAGCTGAGAGGATGTTGGGTTGCGCCAGTCTTCCTTGATTTAAATAGTTTTTATAATTCATCATTTAGGTTAATATTAATTATGAGCAAAACCCCCTCTTGATGGGGAAGACTGTAGGAGGTGTTGGCAGAGGTGCCGTTCACTGGAGAGATGGATGGGGTGGGATACCTGAGTAGGTGGCCAAGCCCGACTGGAATTTCCTTGGTGTCTTTGCAGGAAAAGGAGAAAGACAGAAACCTTTCCTTGAAATAAGTGATTAAACTTTGTGCCACATGGAATACACAATTCCCTTTTGATATTAGTATTATTTAGTCCTCTGCAGCTTTATTTTGATAATACATCAATTTGGAAAGGAAAAGGCCATTTGGAAAAAACATAAAAAAACACAGCAAACAACCCAAACCCAATGTTTCCACTCCCTCAGGAATGTCTTTCCCTTTATAACAAACAACTGGTTGGCAGTTTCAACTCAAATGTACAAATAGATTCCGTCTCTGAAGCAAAATTTTCCAAAAATTTTTCTGGAAATAGGCTGCCTTATGCCTGATTTTTCACAAATGCCATGGATTTCAGAACCTGGCTTCTCCAATCCTGAGTTTCACCAGATATTGAGCAGTAGAACCTGGTTATATTTCCACACAGATAGCAGTGAAATTCAATAAAAATTTAAAATTTATAGGACAAACATGGGACATTTTTGTGGTTTATCACATTTGATGTCTATGGGAATTCCTTCTCCATGGGCATTCTCAAGGCAAACCTTCAAACACTGGAAAAAAGCTTATTTTTAAATGTTTGCATGTGGGGACATGTAGTCAAATGTAGCAGAGATGCTTTTTTATTAACCAGATGGTAACTTCTTATTTACATTTCCCATATAAAACCATCTGTGCTTGAACTGGGGAGATGCTCCAGTTGGGAGTTTGGCTGCAGGGGGTGGATTCATTACATACAATTTTCTCCTCTCATCAGAGCTGAATATGTAATACTTGTTTTATTTAACCTTGCTTTAATTAGAGGGTTACAAAAGTGCAGTTGGCTCTCCCATGCAGTAGCTGGCACTCTGGATCTTCCCACTTTTAGACAAAACTCAGATTTCTTGTCTTGTCTCTACTTGATGATGAACTTGCTTCCTCTGTTTCCAGCCCATGGTTCTTTTGTCCAGCCTTCTCCATCACTAAATCTCCCTTTCTCAGTGTGAAATCCTGGCCCTGCTGAAGTCAATGGAAGTCTTAACATCAGCTCCAGCAAGGTCAGAATTTCTCCCTGGGTGTTTATTTTCTTTAAGCACTCGCAGCCTGTTGCTCTGTCCAACTTTTCCCAGAGCCAAGTTCAACACTTCCCTCTCCACTGTCTCTGTCACTCTTCTATGAACTACCTCCAAATTAAAATGCTGGGTGCCCAAAATGCTCAGTGCTGTTTCAGGTGTTGTCTAAGCAGTAACCTCATGGAAATACTTTTTTTTTTTTTTAATGTTAGCTTTACTGGGATTTCTCTTTTTCCCCCCTTGTTTTATTGGCGTATTACGCTTCATTTTCATGCCATTAATAAGGATGGACAAAAATACCAGACCTAACAGTGACCTCCCACTGGAATCCACCAGCTCTGCCAACTCTGTACTCTGTTGTTTGCCTTTTTGCTTTTCCTCCCATCCAGTTCTTATCCTTCATGTACCATTTCCATCCAGGCCAATTTGAATTCATCCCATGTGATGTGAGGAGACACTAAACTGGAGGCTTCATCCTGGTAAGAATCCTATCCATGTGGGAACCAGATGTTGTCATCTGTGAAAATTTTCATAATTCAAAAAGGAATTTAGAGGAAAAATTGTTTCCCTTACATGTCAAAAATTAAATTTGACCAAAAAGTGGTTTAAAAAAAAATATTCACTGTTAGAAATTGTCTGAATGATATTTTTGATGTTAATCTGAGTTACTTAAGCTTGTGCAAAACTTAAATGAAAAAGACAAGCTAGTTGGATAAAATCAAGCCTGTAAACTCTGATAAAATTGAGCTGGTTTGACACAATGCCCTCAAAAATTAAGGTAACTCCACACAACATAATTTCCCAATAGAAAACTTCCTGATGAGACCAGTTGTGACTAAGAGCAGTGATATGTGATTTTTTTTTTCCCCCCAACCCCACAAATGCCTCTCATTTCCTGGAAAAAAACCAAACCAACACATTTTCAGAGTTGTGTAGCATTTCTGATTTTAAGGATTTTATTCTTTCGAAATCTCCTGCAGAAAATAAGAGTATACTCAGGAAGGAGGAGTTACAAACCTGGCTGCAACTGTCTAACACTCAGCATTGAGCATCCTTTCCTGGGGCTTTCCCTTCTCCTGGACTTTATTCATATCCAGGGATAATTTGAGACTGGCTGTGGCTTGCTTGAGGAGGTTGTGCTGGGAATCTCAGCCAGGGCCAAAGCTTCCCATTTGCTTTGGCACGTGTGGCCTGAGTGTAGTGGGATGAGCCACTTACCACCACCTTCTCTCTGTGTCCTGGCCATTTTCTTTGGATGCTGGCCAGCAGTTCCTGCTGGACTCGTGTTTCAGGGCTGTGTTTGAACTCCCCTCTGTCATCCGGAGCATTCAGATGTGACAGATCCAGAGCACCACTCTGCTGGATATTGGCTGCAGCTGGGGTAAATATTATTTCTACATCCCAGCCAGGGTGAAATAACATCTCCAGAGGATTTAGAGGAGAGATGGAGGAGACTCAGTTTGTCATGGGCTGCCCTTGGGCTCCTTTTCTTTTCTTCTCCTCTTTTCAGGAATGGAAAAACCCAGCCTGCTAGGAAGGGGATTTCAGCTCTCCCCTGGATTCTGGTCAGGAAAACAGAGCACTTTGTTTGTGATGGCAGCCTCCACCAAAACAGCTCAGGGTCCAAATTAAGGCTGAGGAGGAAATTCATCCTCTCCAAAGATGAAAGGTCTGCTTGATTTCTTCCCTTGCCTCTGCTGGTTCCCATGCATCCCTCCCTCTGCTTGATGGATGAAGAATGAGAATCATGGAATTACAGAATGTCCTGAGTTGGAAGGGACCCACAAGGATCATCCAGTCCAAGCACTAGCCCTGCACAAACACCAACAATCCCACCCTGGGCATCTCCGAGAGTGCTCTCCAAACCCTCCTTGGGCTCTGGCAGCCTTGGAGCTGTGACCATTCCCTGGGGAGCCTGGTTGATGCCCCAGCACCCTCTGGGAGAAGAACCTTCCCCTGATCTCCAGCCTGACCCTGACCTAGCACAGCTCCAGCCACTCCCTTGGGTGCTATTCTGGCATCCCAAGAGGTTCTGGGATCCCTTGGGAGAATATGGGACCACAGACACCCCTTAAAGGAAAGGCTGTCAGCTACTTGTGTGCTGAACCTCCTTGCCTCCTACCTAGCTGTTAATTCCATAGCTCCAAACTTGGATAGGGTTTCCCTTCTCTTACTTGTCTTCTCTTTCAGGATGTTTCCTGGCTCCCTCCCCACCTCCAAAGCAGAGCCTGAAAGGGAGAGCAGGAGAATACAGACTCATTGAATTGGAAAAAATCTTTCCATGAATTAAAAGTTCAGGGACGGTGTGGGAAGGCTTTTCCATACTATTTTCCAGGAGTGGCAGCTCTGGGAAGGAAGTTTTTATTTGGTGATTTTCTTTTCTAGCCAGATTAGGGTTTTGTGATGAGCTGGCAAATCCCAAAATGCTGTGCACTCACACATGTGGGTAAGCAGTGCTCAGTGGGATCCTCTCCTACCCTCTCTTGTTTGGTGGCCTGATGTTCATATTTTATTTGAAAATATTCCTATTTGGATAAGTTTTCAATATTTTTTTTTTTAGTTGGAATGCACAAGTTTTGAAACAGCTCAAAAAGCAGATACAAAACTGAGCTGGAAACCCCCATTTTGGGCAGATCTGGTTCCCAGCTTGTTTACTACAGTTAATAACATGTTCCTAAAATCTCAGACAATTTGAGATACTGTGCTCCAGCAAGAACCTGAAAAGGAAATAGAAGTTGATGGGCACTTCTCTTTGAAATGAGAATCGTTTCAGTGGAATCATTTCACTGCCATAATTTTCTGCATGGAATTGTTGTTTTACCCTCTTTGGGGTTCCATTCCCTCTCTGTTCCTACAGGGGCAGGTAATACAGCCTGACATCCTTGAAGTGAACATCTCAAGGGCTTAAAATCCCTTCCCTGAGCTGTGAGGGCATCCTCTGTGTAGCTTGGCTACTGCTCCCAGGCAAAGCCAGTTTCACTTTCCATCAGACAGCACAGGCAGAAACACCTGCCCTAAAATCCAGCCCCCTCCAATATGTTTGATCTGGTGCCTGCCAGGTTCTTATGACTGTGGGTTTTATGTCCCTGGAGGTCTTGGGGGACTGCCATAGCCTCCTGCCCCAAGGGAGCAGCAGAGCCACCCCCCAGCTCTGAGATCATGTGTTTGCTGCCATCCAGCAGTGACTCAGCGCTGACACGCGCAGCTCCTGGGCCTTATTTATGGCCAGGACATGACATCCAAAGTAAATAACGCCCAGGATCCTTCTCCCCCTTCCCCTGCACGAGGTTCCAGATGGGGAGAACCTGTATTGCCAGGGGTCCCAGGTGCTGATGGATCACGTGGAGGGGTGATGACTATCAGCGAAGCCCTAACCTGTTTAGTCTGATGGGCAAAGAGAGCTCAAACAATTGCCAGCTCAGCCTTGAACACCAGGACTGAGGTATCGTCCATCCTCCTCCACAAAAAAATCACAGTTCAGAGCAGCCAGGGTCATGGCAGAAGGGATATTTGACCATGGGATAGTATGTTTCCAACTCTCAGCCCTCATAAAACTCAGCAGAGGAGCAGACAGATGGTCAAAAGTGGGTCTCAGTTGGGGTGGGTGCAGGGCTGGGCTAACCTAGCACCTGTGGGTGGAGGGAAGGTGAGAATAGGAAAAATAATGGGATTCCAACTCCAGTTTGCTGTTCTTTAAGTGGCAAATCTATCCCAAAGGGCCACTTTATGCATTTCATTTATGGCTGCTGCTGCCCTAATTAATCTCTGAGAAGTACCACTTTGGGTTTGTATATATCTTTCACTGATATGTATGTTTAGCACTCATTAACCACTTACCTTGAGCTAATAATTCAACTTTTGTTCCAAATTTCCTCTTTTCCCTGAGTTCTTGGAGCCGCAGAACATTCCTGACAGACTCATTTCAGCTTTGTCTGCTGTAGTGTTTTGAGCTGATTTGAGCAATATTTGCCAAGTTATTTTTTAAAATGATTAATCTGAGTGAAACCATCTCATTGCTTTAAGCCTGCAAATTATTTTTGCCCATTTCAGCTAAAAGCAAATTCAGAACATTTGTTGATTTTTACAAGGAAATAAATTAATTAATTCACTTTATCTTGGTGCTTTAGCCAAGCTGGTTGCAATTAACTTTGTTGTTCCTGTCCAAATTCTTTCTGCTCTTGTTCCTGGGTGTTTTCATTGTTTTGTTCCATCTTCAGTGGTTTGTTTTCCATCTATTTAACCTTTGTCAGCACATAAACTCCCAGGACTGACAAGACCTGGAGTGTGTAGTCCCCGCACAGTGTCTCTTTTGTTGGTGTTTTAACTCAAATGTCTTTTTTTGGTTGGTGTTTTAACTAAAGTGCACTTAAGCCCATGCTTAAACATGACTTCAGCATAATCTAAGCCTGTGTCAAATAAATTTAGGCAAGATTGGGGCTGTTTCCTACGAAAACACCTGAGGCAGGAAAGGTTGTGAGCCTGACACAGTCGTGGTAGGAAATACCCAGCTCTGCTTCTCTGTGATTTCCTGTCCACATAAAACTGAAATTGCTGCAATGAGTCAAATCAAATGTAGACTGAGCCACTGGGTTTTTCCCTCCTTAAATGAAAATTGAACTCTCAGAGGATCAGGCTGGCAGCTAAACCCAAACCAGAATCAAATGTGAGACACAGTACTTTGGGGAAAAAAAAACAAAACCAAAAACCCCAAACAAACAAACAAAAAAAGTTCTAATTGCTTTGCAGAGCCCAGATCTGAGTCAGTCCCTCCTTGGATGAGCTTGGCACATGTGGGGTTCCCAGAACGGGAGTTTGGCATCTCCCCTCTTTGGCTACTGGGCAGGAACCTGCCTGGGCTGTCAAAGTTTCCTCATCCCACCTTGGGCAATGTTTTGATTTCAGCAGATCAGCAAATGTTCTCCAAGGAGCGCTTTGTCGTTGCGTTTAGTGGTTGTGTTTTTTATCGTTGTTTTTTCCACTGCTCCACTGTGGGATGAGAGATGTTGCACACACACAAGGAATCCTCCATGGACTGCAGGAAAGCAATAAACATCCCAGGCTGAGGAGGAAGTAGATGGAAACCCATCACAAGAAAATGAGAAGTGAAGGATTCAGCCATAGCTTGACTCTGTGCCCAGAGATGCTGAGAGCTGTGCTGTCACTGACTGCAGAAGGCTTAGGCCAGTCCTGGGGGCTCTGGAGAAACCTGGCTGTCTTAGTTTGGAAGACAGGTATCTGCCAGGGAAAACAGGAGCCCCTCTGGGAATGGAGAATGCAAAACCTCCCCCCTCCGAATTGTTACAATCCCGGAATTGAAGGACTCTCAGGCAAAGATGTAAGGGGATAGGAATAACAGTTCTTTACTACTGCATATAACAAGATAAACAAAATAACAACAATAACTATGGTGTTAACAACAAAAGAGAATCAGGGCGCAGTGAGTCTTTTACCACAGGCAGCTTCTTCTTTGGTGCAGTGACCGTAACAGGCGGCCGGGGTGAGCAGAAAGCCCAGGTCGTCACAGCCTGAGATGTGTCAGGAGCTCGGCGGCCACAGCTGGAGCTGTGGGAAGGTCCTGGCAGCAGCAGGGGGAGCGGGACACAGCGTGGGGAAACCCAGAGCAGGAGCGAAGGAGCAGCGGGCCCGGGCACCGCGGCAGCACGACCCCAGCAGAGCAGGGAGAGAGCAGGATCCGAATTCCCGGGCACACACGGACAGACGGTGCTGGGTCACTCCGAGCTGGGCTCCGGTGGTGCCGGTGAAATCTCCCCGCAGTGAAAGAAACCAACAGCCTCGCTATTCCCTCCAAGAGAGCAGCTCTCCTAGAGAGAAGAGCAGAAGTGAAGTGCCTCCCACCGACTGCCACCCTCTCCTCTGATTTTTGGCCATTTCCTTTGTCTTTCCTGAGTGCCCATAAGTACCCAGTAATTAGTTCCCTAGCAATGTATGGGAGAAAATTCTGTAAGAAACCCAACCCCCAACACTGGCCCTAGAACAATGCAGGTTTATTCAAGACGATTCCCAATTTTTTTTCTCCATTAACTCTGTTTTTTTCTCTGTTATTTGAGGTAATTTGCACTCATATGTCACAAAACTCCTATTTTAAATAGCTATGCCAATGCCTTCAACCAAGGGGCTTCTCTTTCAATCCAAAGGCTTTGTATTTGTTTCCCACAAGCTCCGTAGCAGACAAGGACATCCAAAAGGCAACTTCAGATTCAATAAAAATAAGGAAAATACTGTTTTTAAATTTTTTTTCCTTGTCTGTTCAGCAATGGAACAGAACCCAGTGAAGGAGGAGGGAAGATTTCTCCCTCTGGTTTTGGTTATTTCCTTGGACTGAGCTGCCAGAGGGACGGAAAAAAAAGCTGGAAGCAGAGTGGAGAAATCAGCCCTGCTGGGTTGCTCTTCTCCAGATCCTGCTGCAAAACTCCCCTCCAGGCTGCAGGAATATCGCTGCCACCAGGATCCATCTGTGGAGGCTGTTTTTAAGTCTTGTTGTGCTAATTTGTGGTTTTCAGGAGAAAATGCTGGAAAAGAGAGTAGTGTCAGGAATCTGAGCCAGACTTGCTAGTTTTGGCTGGTTCTCCCTTTTCTATATTCCAGCTGCTGTTGGATTTTTGGTATCTTTACTTTTAATCAAGGAAATGAGAGAAAAATTAGTTATATTAGGAAGACTTCCATTCACTTCTCTGACTCAATAGAAGTCAGCTTTGTGTAACTCTGAATCCCCCTGCTCCCTGCTCCTTGTTTTGCTGATTCTGAAACATATTTCATAGTGATACTGAATTCTAAAAATTGAACCTGAATCTAAGATACCTCCACATTTAAGTCAAATTAAGCCTAAGAGTAGTTCCACGTTTTGAAGCCTTCAGTACCTTAAAGGACTCCAGAGCAATGGAGAGGTATTTTGGACAAGGGCACAGAGCGACAGCATAAGGGGGAATGTTTTCCCACTGCCAGAGGGCAGGGTTAGATGAGATATTGGGAAGGAATTCCTCCCTTTGAGGGTGGGGAGGGCCCTGGCACAGGGTGCCCAGAGAAGCTGTGGTTACCCCTGGATCCCTGCAAGTGTCCAAGGCCAGGTTGGATGGGACTTGGAGCACCCTGAGATAGTGGAAGGTGTCCCTGCCCATGGCAGGGGGTGGAACGAGGTGACCTTTAAGGTCCCTTCCAGCCCAAACCATTCTATGATGTTATAATTATTTATGATTTTTGGCTCTGATGCTGCCCCCGTTAAGCAGAATAAAAACATTTCCCATAAGCTTTGAGGTGCTTATGAGAGGAGAGGAGCTCGTGCTCAACCCGTCCTATTTTTGTGTACAAATCACTGATTTTGGTGAAGACTCCGATGCAAAGTTCCCCTTGCCTGGAGCAAGGGCTGAGGGAAGGATGTCCCAGACATTGGGCACCTTGGCCAAGGTAGGTGGAGGCACCCCAGGCACAAAAGTGCTGCACAAACCCAGCAGCTGAGACCGGCATCTGTGGGGCTCGAGGTCACGGCCACATCAGCTCATGGAGGGCAGATTTAAGGAGTGGACGAAGAACACAGGGACACGGCAGGAATATCAAATGTTTGCTCAGGAACGGATCATTTCCCACAACGCCTGCTTGTTATTGTCCTCTGCTCAGCGTGGAGTCCTCTTCCAACCTTGCGTTGAGGGAACTCACTGGGCTGCCAAGAAAAACAGAGGGAATCACTCTGAGCCATTCCTTCCTCCCTTTCACATTGTTAGGAATTTCCCCGTGTGTCTTTGCCTCACAAGCTCCTTTTAATTATGCTGCCAAATTCCTTTTAATTATGCTTAATTCCAAGCGAAAGGAATCCATCCCAGTTTGGCTTCTCCAGTGCTGGGAAATGGAGTGCTCGCTCTGCTCCTCCTCTCCTGTGTCCTTTTTCTAGGGTTTCCAGGACATCAGCCCAATGGCCTGAAGAAGAAAAATCATCTCAGGTGAGGGCCAATTGTCACCACTGCCTGTTCTGGCTGGTAGGAAATGTTCAACTGGAATTCCAGGGAGTTGTGGGGTTTGGATGAGGAAAGAGCAGCACATCCACTGAGCACACGAGGAGAAGGTGGGGGATGTGTTGCTGATTGTCTTCATGCCTGTAGCCATGAGAGATAAGGGGTGAGATAAGGGGTCACCAGTGACTTGGAATTATAATCCTTGGAATTATAACATTGTGTTCCTGCTGCCTCTGAGATTGTAGTAAACACAAATCTGAGGAAAACAAAAAGTGCTCGAATGTTCCCCAAGGGATCATTTTTGTTTTCCAAGGGAATGATTATTGTCTTCCAAGGAAATGATTATTGTTTTGTTTTGTTTTGTTTTGTTTTTAACTCCTGTGGTAAACTCCCCTTTGCCCAAATGAAAACTTTACAAGAGGGAAAAAAGAAACGCCATAAAAAATCTGCTTGCAAAGATTCTGGTCGAGCCTTTCATTTGTTTGTTTCCAAATGTCATTTTAATGAAGTTGAGGAGCTGCACAAGATTTTGTCAAAGCCAGAATGAAAACAAGATATATCCATTAAAAACAGGGCTGGAAAGGGAGATTAGACAGTTCCCCTGCCCTAAAGTGGGATTGAGTGTTTTCAGGATACAGATAAAACACCAAGAATTGTTGATGTTACTTTGGCTTTGCTTTCCCCTTCCCCAAAACGCAACCTCCCTTTTCCCTTGGCTTTGCTACCACACCTTGAACGCTGCCTTTTTCCTCTGGATTGAGGCTGACCTAAATTAGGAATGTCCAATTAGAAATCTTTAGAGTATCCCATCCTAGAGCAGCCCTTTGCATGGGACGCATGGGTGGTGTTTGCCTGTTTCCTGCCCTTCTCTGGTTCTCATCCCCTATAAAATCCTGCCATGGCCTTTCCGTGGCATCTTTATCACCTCTTTTCTATCCTGGGTTTTACCAATTTCCCTAGGAATTAATTTAATACCAGTGCTGAAGAAACTCCTTTATATCTACAAGATCCTTAAACCAAATGTACACTGCTGCTACTACTGGATCCATTTAATGAATCCAAATATTTTGGGAGAATGTATAAATTTCACCTGCAGTTTCAACAGGAAATTATGGAAACATTCCCATCACATAAAGCCCAATTTTTCCTTGCCTTACCCAGTTTTTCTACCATAACTATAACATGCAGAGCAGTTGATGTTCAGATTTCTTGTCTTGACTTTTTTTTAGTGCAAAAGCCAAACCAACGCAAACATTTCAGCTTCATTGGTAATTTGCTTCCATTTGTATTTGGAAAAAATAGAAAATCACATTTCATACGCTCCCTTCCTTCCAGATAAATGCTTTGGAGAATGCTTTTCCCTGACTTTTGTGCTCAAAAGTGTCAAGGAAATCTGAGTCACTTGTCTGCTTTGAATTGTAAAGAATAAATGGGCTTCTCAAGCCCTTGGGCTATGTTGGAATCTCAGCCAGAGGCCTCTATTAATAACCCAGTGAGTTCTTGTATGACACTTCCTTATCCTCATCTCACAGATGGGAATGTGGCTCTCCAAGGTCACTCAGCTTTGGAGTCCCAGCCAGAGCCCAGGCCTCTCCTGCTGCCCACTGGCCGACTTGAACCGGAGAAAATGCATCATCCTCTTACATGACAGCTCTTCCAGTAGTGCACACCAGTAAACTAGGGATGTCTTCATGGAAATTTCCATGGGAAATGCTCATTTTCCTGGTCAGAGATGTCTGTCTTGGGGAAATTCTGCTTTTTCTGTAGGGAAGATTCAGAATGCTGGGAAGAGGGAGTTGCCTTTTGCCTTCCCTTCCAGTTCTCCTCCTGCCATACATTTCCCATTTGGGGAGGATATCTGTGCAAACAGAGCCAACCATGCAGCTGCATTGGTTTGATTTCTGAAAATACACGAGCTGAGATTTATCCTCACACCAGTCTCTTGGTGGCCATGGAAAGACTATGTTCCATGGTGCAGAACACCAAAAAGCACCAAAAAGACACAAGTCCAAAGGAGGCCACGGAAATGCTTCGCAGGCTGAAGCTCCCTTGCTCTGGAGCTAGGCTGGGACAGCTGGGGGTATTTACCTGGAGAACAGAGGCTCCAGGGAGACCTCAGAGAGTCTTCCAGTGGGTAAAGGGGCTCAAGGAGAGTTGGAGAGGGATTTAGAAACAAGAGTGTGCAGGGCTTCTTTCTCCTGCCTTTGGGATTTAAACTGGGAGGGAGAGCATTTTTCCTGTGTTTTAGAGGATTAGACCTGAGACCAGCAGGGATTAGAATATCCTGAGGTGGAATATTCCCCTCTTTTGGTGCTGGGCACCCAGGAGTGCTCCCTGGGTTATGAAACATGTTTTCCTCCCCAAAAGTAGACATCTCTTCTCTGTTCTGCTGTAGCCAACCCAGACCTATGGGTTCTCATAGAACCCAGACCTCAACTCCTATGAGTGGAGTCCCAGAGGTGGTTGCTCATTCCAGGATGGAAATAGAGATTTATTTTCAGCTCCTACAGTCTGAGTTCATCTGCATGAAAATAGGGGTTTGTAAACCAGGATAAAATTGTCCTTATGGAAAGTTACACCAGTACTTGCAGATGACCAGGAATTCGTGTCCTACACTCAATGACCTCATCCATATTGACAGGGATGGGAGTGGGGTGGAACTTGAAGGACACCTTCCACTATCCCAGTTTGCTCCAAGTCCCATCCAACCCATCTTCCAAGGGTGGGACATCCACAGCTTCTTTATATCCTTCCATATTTAGCAATTAGGGAATTTGATGCCTAAGGTTGTTGTAGCAGACAAGGGAGTGCAGATCTGACTAAGTATGCCCTATTCCTTAAATTCCTGGGATATGCTATGTTTCTCCTGATTCACAAGGACCCCAGGTAAACAACACTGAGGAATTTATCACGGGAAATGAACCCAGCTCATGAATGGCACCACAGCAACATTTTTGTAGATCCTGGTGAATGCTGAATGGATCTCAGCTCCACTTCCCAAACTGCAGGGTTTTCATCCCAAAGAAACTGAACTGAAATTATTGTTTGGCTTTTGAGGGGCTTTTTGTTGTTTGGCCCCAAGGGAAAATGGAGTCTCCAAAATGGTTGCCTGCAGAGAACTCGGAGTGTTCAGAGATTGCATTTACCTCGCCAAAGGAGATACTTTTGGGGAGGACTCCCCATCCAGTTCTGAAGCTCATTTATTTAGGGACAAGCCTACACAGGACGAGCCTGTGTAGAGACATTAGGGATGCAGCTCAGCTAACTGCAGAACTTGATCTCTTGAATATTTATCTTTAATAGAAACAGAGCCATGAACAGACTCAGTGGTTGATTTACATTTTGGACATAAATAACCACCACTCCCTGCTCTTGTTTTCTGGACATCACAGTTGTTCCTGTATGCCGAGGGAATGATTTCTTTAGAAGTCTCTCAATCTGATGACTACCATGAAATAATAGATTGAGGTGGCAGAATCACACAGCATCACAGAATCTTTTACCTTGGAAAAGGACTCCCAAGTCATCGAGTCCAAGCTGTGCCTGACCCCACGTTGTCACCCAGCCCAGAGCACTGAGTGCCACGTCCAGGCCTTCCTTGGACACCTCCAGGGATGAGGACCCCACCACTGCCAGGGCATGGTCCTGTAGCCACATTACCGCTGATACAAGCCAGGTGCCGTTGACCTTCTTGGTCACCTGGGCCCACCTGGCTCATGTTCAGCCAGCAGGAGCCTTATCCATGCCTTACAAGCCCTGCCTTCATTGTTGGGGCAGAGGTGGGGGACACCATATGGGCACCTACCAGTGTGGTCCAGGCTGCTCTCCTTTCCCGCCCTGCCCCCACCTCTCCCCAAATTCCCCTGCTATGACATTCCTGCAGTTATTTCCACTCCTGTAAATCACCCCAGCCCTGTGAGGCGGTGCTGTCAATTATGTCATGCAGAGACAAATTTACCATGTGGAGCAACAGTAAAAAATAATCCTGCTTGCAATGATGGGAGATCTACATTCCAAGGGCTCTCCGTAAATCACAGCCAGCTCTGTGTGCCGGGCTGATGGGCTCTTCCCACCCACTGGCAGAGCTGGTGGATATTGGTGCTGACAGCCCCAAAGGAGGGAGTGTTGAAAAATAACCTGCATCACTCCAAGGGGGTGAAAAAAAGTCTGTTTTAGGTGTCCAAGTGTTGAGTACCTGATTTTCTATGTGGTAGAAGCATAGTTTCTGGTGAAGAAAATTCATGTTCTCCTAGAACCTGAAAACCTGATTTTTCCAAGAGGAAATCTGCCCAAAATGTGTTGACTGCCCAAAATGTGTTGACTACCCAAAATGTGAACTTCTGCACTTCAGGTAGAAGAAAAGCAAGAACACAATTTCTAGATGCCCTATAGTTGTGCTACTCTTGTCTCCAATGAAGGAAATCCAAGTTCAGCTGCCCAGGAGCTTCAAGACACTCAGTGTGGGCTCACATGTTGAAATTTGGGAACATTTCAGCCCTTTCTGTGAAAATGTTCTGCAATAAATCTGAGCTGGGTGCCAGGGAAGGAAAGCCAACACCTCATCAATCACCAATTTAAACAGCCAATTAGGGACATGCCCACTTTGGCACACAGACATTTCCCACTTCCAGGCTTCCGAGCTGTTCATGTGTAAATCCATGGAGCAAACATCTCACATGGCCACCCACTTGCTCACAGCATGGTGTCCCTGTGTCTGGACACCCAGTGGACATCCAGGTGCCTCCATCTCCCTAACAGGTCAAAAAAATTACGGCAGTTCACATCCTGGCTCTATTCAGTGTAGTCCAGTGTTTTTCTTGGAAGACAGAAGCACGTCTGTGACACCTTCAAGGCAGCACACACCAGCGGATTAAAGACATCAGTGACCAGTCAAGGGGAAAGTTTCAAACTGTACCATGGAGGTTCAGGTTGGATATTAGGAAAAATTCCTTCACTGAAAAAGTGGCTGAGCATTGGAACTGCCCAGGGAAGTGGTGAAGTCACCATTCCAAGGAACTGAGTAGACATGGCACTTAGTGGGATGGTTTAGTGGAAATGGTGGTGTTCAGCCAAAGGCTGAACTTGATATCTTGAAGGTCTTTTCCAACCTTAATGATTCACTGGGACATTTTGTAGGTGGAAACCTCTGGCACAGGGGGCCTCCCATGGCTTCCCCAAGGCAGGACAAGTTTGGAGAGTGGCCACAGCCCTTGTCCCACGATAAAAGTTGCCCAGACAGCCCTAGGACATCCAGGGAAATGCCAGGAGCCAAGGTGGAAGGACCTGGCATGTCCCAAGTCCTCATGCACACCCCATCTCTCTGCTTTGCCAGGGCATGGCGTCCCCAAAATTGGAGCTGCCTGACATCAGTGTGGCCACGGTGGGCTCATGTGACTGTCCCTTTCTCATGCTGCTGATGAGACAGCCCCAGCTAACACCTCCCTCTTTTCATGCCTCAGGGCTTTTTAGTTTTTGACACTGCATGTGGAAGGCAGCTGTCAATTAGCAGCTGAAAAAACAGCCTGCGGTGCTAATGAGAGCAAGTCTAACAGAGACCTTTTCCAAATCGTTTCCATCCATTTTCCAGTGCTTTTAATTGCTGTCATATTAGGAGGAGGATAGCAGACGGAAAACACAGGGGGAAAAACCCCATTCGGAGGTAGATTCCTCTCTGCCAGGGCTGACTCAGTGGCAGCCTTCTTCCCAGGATTTTATTTACAGAAGTTTCTCAAGTTGTTTCTGAAGTTACTGGCCCTGGCCAGTTCCTGTAACCACTTTTCCCCCAGGACTGAGATGTTCTGTCAGCTGCCACAGGTGGATCAAGGGCTGGGGACAGATGTTGTCTCCCGTTCATCCTCAGTGCTAGATTCTGACTTTTTAAAATATAAAATATAATATATTAAATTATTATAATATTATTATATTAATAACATATATTATAAATATATATAATACTATAAATTATTATAATATATTAAATTACTTTAGACTATATAGGAATATAGTCTAAAAAGAAATATTATGTGCTGAAACAGCAGTGGTAAAATGCTTAATATTTCTAAATTCTTACCAAAGGAAAGGCTTTCTAATTATTGTGTTGGTATGGGTAGTGCTGGAGCCTCATCACATGAGGCAGCAGGAAGTGAGAGGAAAACAAGGGAATGAGTGAACAGGTTGGATGGGGCTTGGAGCAACCTGGGATAGTGGAAAGTGTTCCTGCCCATGACAGGGGGTGGGAATGAGATGGTCTTTAAGGTCCTTTCAAACACAAACCATCCTGGGATTTTGTGAAATACAGTAAAGTCTTGAAGCAAAAGGTAGAATTTGTGAGAGGGTTAAGGGTGAGCCAGTCCAGCATTCCCCAGAGCATATTACAAATGATCTGGAAGGGTTGGGATGGCAGCCCTGGCACCGGGAGCTTCCTGCTGCCTGCGGCTGATAAGGAAATCCCAAGCAAACAAATTGATGTCCTTGCCAGCCTCAGGAGTTCAGTGACCCTGCAAGGTCTCAGCCGCCCCGGGGTCATCTGTGAGCTCCCGGCGATGCCGCAGCCACCAAAGCGCTGTCCCAGGGTGGGGCGTGTTTTGCTCCCTGTGAATCGTACCTGGGGTCGGGAGGGGATGCCACTTACCGATGCGCTGCGATTAAGTTACACCAGTTAAATCCCGACGCGTGATTTTAACCTGCGGGTTGGTGCCAGGGGCTGAAATCCCGCCCAGGATGCTGCTGCCTTCTTGATGCTTGAGTGGTCCCTTCCCAGGGAGCTAGGGTGATTCCGTGGGTGGCTGTGCCGGGTGCTGGGATGCGGGGGATGAGTGTGGGTGATTCAGCAGCCCTCGGGCCATGGGGCAGTGCATCTCTTTGAGCCTTACTAACCAAAAAAAAAAAGTGTTTCCTCCTGGATTTGCTGGGATTCTTGGTCCATCCTGAGTTCTGCTTCTGCCTACAAGGAGTAAGTCTAAGGTCATGGGAACAAGAAAAAGAGCTCTCTTCTCCAATGACACAATCTAGATTTCAGTCACAAAATGTCTATAGGTTAACCTTTTGCTAAATTACTATCTTCCCAAATTTCAAAAGATGAAATTAGAAATCAAAGAAAAAACAAACCACTACATTATGAGCTTCATCTGTCATTAAAAAAAAAAAAAAAAGGAAAAGAAAAAAATATAAAATCCTACTTTTATAACTTTTCTAGACCATGAACAAAGAGTGAACAAAAAAGCCATTCTGTGCTCTATGTGTTGCTTGAATCTAAAAATGTGGTGGGTTATCATCACCTAAGGACAGTACACATCTACATTCCAGCACGGCTTGAAGAGGAGCTGATGTACCAATTGTGCCTTCCTTAACCTTGGGACAGTAGCAGTTTAGCAAAGTAAATCTCCCCCAGCTGCACCAGTCTGGAAGCAATCCTGCTCCGCTGCTTCTTGGGCCTGCCTCAGGAATCTGGGCCAGGCTGGGACAAACTGGGGATGGCCCTGGCCCAGGGAACATGTTGTTCACGGAATGTCAGCTCCTGCCTCCTGGGGCCTGGGGGTGAGCTACAGGGAGAGTGTAGGTCAGTGGCTTTGTCCCAGCACACCTGCCTTGGAGCCTGCTCAGAGAGGGTCAGACTGGGAAGCCCTGGACATCTGGCCTGAGGATGGATCTGTGCCTGGCTGCAGTGGGATTGCTACAGGAGAACAAGCTCAAAAGGGAAGGGAGAACGGAGGAGAAAATCAGAGGAGTTCCCCTTCCATGAACCTGATGCCTTCTGGGACTACCACAATAACTTTACCTCCTTCTCTGCCCTTTCTGGAGACACTTTCAGTGCTTGGACACTGATGGCTTTTAGTGCAGGTGGAAAACATCTTGCCCGAAGCTTTTGCTTCCACAGAAAGCTGCAGCATAGTGGTGGCTGGATGTTTTACCTGGTAACTTGAAATGCTTTTTCCCCCTCAGATTCGCAGATTTCCAAGTGCTTGGCCACAACACGTGAGGCCTTTACTGCACCCATCCCTCCATATCCATCCCTCCTGTTTTCCCCAGGCCATCTCTGGTCATGAGCTTGGAGCCAGCCATCTGTTTCATTGAATGCCACATGTGCTCCCTGTTTGGAAAAGGGAACAAAGCAAAGCAACCCCTTGTGAGGCAACGACTTGCAAAGTCCTGTGGAGTCAGACCCTTCTCTTTTGCCTGTCTGGTTGGGGCTGGAGGTCAGCTCTGCATGGGAAAGGAGAGCTGGGCAGACAAAAAGGGGCTCTGTTTGCCTTTCCAGTACAGGATGAGAAGGGAAACAGTGGGAGAGAACTCCAGGCTTTATTTATGCTTATTAAATGCTGAGGAGAAGCGGGGAAAAGAAACCCAGGGATGGGGTTGATTCAGGTGGGCAGTGCTCAGGCACAGGGAGGGGAGATTCAGAGGAACCTTAGAAGGCAGCTTGGAGTGGAGAAAGGGTTTTGGGTTCTATTTGTTTATGGTTACGGAGATTTTTACCAATTGTTCCAGCCATTTGCTTTGTGGCTTTTATTACCTATGCAGGGTCAGAACTTAAGGTGGACTTGAGGTACCAATGAGGTAGAGGAGGAGGAGCGTTGTCCCTTGGTGCCAGTATGGAGCAGGACAGATTTGGGGACAGCAGGACCACTCCCTGTTGCAAAGAGGATGCTGGGGACATGTCATCCCAAAGGGCATTCTTCAGCAGGACTCAAGCATCGTGTGTGGATACGCCAAAATTTGCATGGAGATCCAAGACAGGAGGATATGGGTCTGTCCCTCCATCTTCCAAAAGAGCTGGTGTGTCAGCCCTGTTAAGGACTCACCGCTGGACTATATTTCCCCCCTCTCCCCCGGTGGAGAAGGTGCTGGATTTAGGGGTGAGGTGAGGGCTCCTCACCCCTGTGAACACTTGAGTCTAAATCCTTTGATTTCTCAAATTGAGACAGAACATTTTCTTCTGCCTAACTCTTGGCAGCTTTCCTGGAGGCAGCTGGTCAGAGGCATCAGTGTCAGCCCTGCCTTTACACCAGGGACTGACATCAGGGTCAAAACACCCCGTTGTTGGTGCAATCCAGGACATTCCTGCAATGCTCAGAGCCTGACACAGCCTGGAGGCAAGAGAGAGGCAGCACCATCAGGGATTTTTCATTGACACCTAAACAAATCCCCATCTTCTCTCTTTCCCTCCTGGGCATTTCTGACCCCTGTATAAATCAGCTTTGGGCTTGGACTGAGCCTAACCCAGCTCTTGTCTGCAGGCTGAGCTCCTGAGGGCTCCTGGATAAACTTTGGTGGTAAATGCAGAGGAATGGGCAACTTCCTCCTGAAGGAGTCAACCAAGGCACTGCTGGTGTCCTGCAAAATCAAGGACCTTGTTTCAGGCAAATGAGGTTTTGGAGTGTGAGGAATCGCAGCTGGATGAGCTGTCTCTCAGTTTTGTACCAGGGCTGTTGCTGGTCCCACTGGAGCAGCCCCAATGTCATCACTGTCATCACCTGGGTGTCGCTGCATACAGCAGGGGGTTGGAACTGGATGAGTTTAAGGTCCCTTCCAAACCAAACTGTTCCAGGATTCTGTTATTTCAGGAGCCACGTGGGACTGATCTCTCCTTTCCTGCTGGAAAGAAGTGTCAAAGTTTGGAAATGTTAATTTTAAGCTCACTTCATTCCATCTCCTTCCCTCCCCTTAAAGTTTTGTTTAAAGAATTTATCTGGAAATTATTTTCAAGGTCACAGTGCCTATGAGTAATCCACTCTGGCTGGCTGGAAAACTTTCGGTGTCATTTATCATTTTATTTCTTTTTTTAAACTGCTGAACAGATTATGGAAGTGCATCCAGAGCTGAGGGCTCCCTCAAAATCAATGAGTTTGCGCCAGTTTGCACCCACAGAGGAGGTAAGGGAGATGATGATGATAGGGGAAAGTTTAGATTTAATATTGGGAAGAAATTCTTCCCTGTGAGGGTGGAAAGGCCCTGGCACAGCGTGCCCAGAGAAGCTGTGGCTGCCCCTGGATCCCTGGGAGTGTCCAATGCCAGGTTGGATGGGATATCCTAACCTGGGATAGGGGAAGGTGTCCCTGCCTGCGGCAAGGGGCGGGACTGGATGGGCTTTAAGGCCCCTTCCAGCCCAAACCACTTCAGAATTCTGTGATCTCCCATCATCTCAGAGACCTTCTTATGCCTTTTCAGACTATTCTCCGAAGAGCTCTGCTCCATGTCAGCCTCAGGTAGTTTCAGAGGTGAGGGAGAAGATGGTAAAGAGACCTGCCCATGCCTTAAGCCCATGGCTGAAATTATGATGTGCTGGAGAGGCAACTGCACAGGGAGCAGGACTTGTTGGGAGATGGCTGTTCCAGAAACTCAGGCACACTCCATCCTCTCTCCGCCTGGGAATGGTACAAGGTGTCCATGCCCTGACCTGGCCTCCAGGCTGAAGCCTCTGCAGGTGTTAAAGACACCAACTGCCTGCCCTCCTCCTGGTGGTTTTCCATCTGCCTGTGTTTAGCAGCTCATATCTTTTGAGCTGTAGGATGGGTGTGAAGAGTAACAGGGCATTGCTGGGGCACCCAGGGACCTCAATAACCAAGCACTGGGATGGAGCTGGCTCTGGGGCTGTGCAGTGCTGGAATCCTCCAAGGGACAGGCTTAGAAGTGACAACTACAATGAAATTCAGGGGGAATTACACAACAAACCCTCCAGGCTTATGTCAGTGGAGCAGCAGGAGAAATAGTTATTTCTTCCAAAAAAGCTTCAGTCCAAAATACTTTCTGTGCCTTTTTGCTTAAGTGCAGATTGGCATTCTCCAGGGAAAATGGTTTTCTTCCCAAAACCCACAGAAGTTTCACAGGGAAGGGAGATGGGTGGGTGACAGACAGGTTTTGGGGGTGTTTGTAAAGGGGCAAACATCCTGTTGTGCTTCATTAAGGGTTGGGTATGTGCTTAAGTCCAGTTGCCTTCCATCTCCTGCTGTGCCCTTTCCCTGCAGGTGAAGGCTCATTGTGCTGGTGAATCCTTTGGAAAACCTGTTGGGATTATGTAATAAAATCCTAGAATGGTTTG